>BROJ01000200.1:0-44075 GCA_026008555.1 Fistulifera pelliculosa | reverse complement strand
TTCAATGGATCGGTTCGGACAGTGGCTCGGCCAGTACAACATACGAACTAGTGATTGATTTTATGAAAAATCACACGATAACAAAGCCAGTAGTTCCTTATTTTGAGAAGAATCCTTTCATGGCCAATTTTGCAGTCGCCTGGATCACAGTTAAGTTTACAGAGCCGGTCAGATTGCCTGTAGCATTGTTCCTTACCCCAGAGTGGCTCGGGCGCTTGGTTACCGCCCAAAAGAGATTGTACAGGAGAAGGTGGTGCAAGAGGCGAACGGAGAAGTCAAGCAAACAGCAACCCGAGACATCCCCGAGGACGTGGCGAAATCAACCAAGCAGTCGTAATTCTTTGTGTTTCGTAACGAGACAGATGCTTAAAACCCTTCAGAGTCTTCTTTACATCATAATTAACTACTCCTGTTTAATGTATTAACATCGGACTAACAATTTTGAGCCAAAAGATGGTTAGTCTTTCAAGCTGAGCGGGGTAATTCCGTTAATGTCCTTTCTGTCTTCCGAAACACCAAGCCGCTTGAGAAACTCAACAATCCTGTCTTGTTTGTATTCATGCGCCCACCACATCGGTCCTCGTCCATCTTCGCTGCGAAGATGCGGCACTGCGGGATTGGAAGCTATCAAATCATAAAGGTCCTTTAACTTGTTCTGCGAAATCAATTCCCAGACCAACGTCGTCAACTCGTTGTTTTGCCAATTCTCCTTGTCATTGTACTTTTCAATCACTTCCGCTCCCAATTTCTTGACGGTATTCTTCGGAGTGTCACCGCTCGGCTGACTGTGCTTCTTATTTAGATTTTCAAAATAATCTCGTGTATTCGTCGTCTCCTTCTGACTTGCGGTTGAAATCCTCAAGCTGGGCAAAGTCTCGTTTCTGGGAAAGAATCTCCTCGAGCGCCGGAGGGTATTTACCAGGGCAGAACCAGCTTCCCGGAGCATCGCAAACGCGATTGTTGAGCACCCATTGTTTACTCTCCTCAGAAACAGACTGAATCTTGTAAATGCGAACCTTTCCATACTTGCTCGTGAAGACTTCGCGGAAACGGTTGCGGTCAACAACAACTCCTGGATTTATGCCGTTGCTATGCAGTGTGTACAGTAGACTATCTCTCATGTTATCAGTTGGTACGCGGTTGCTCTGCAAGTAGGATTACATGCATGAAGAACAAAGTCAGGCGAAAGATCGAGATACACAAAACGATACGATCACTTACATAGAAGCCAAAGTCTCGGCAAGTAGGTTCATTACAAAGCCCTCTGTAAACGGAGTTGGCAATACGGCGCAAATGAGGGGATTTGGCCACATCATCACCACCGCCGCCAGCCCAAATAAGTACATAGTCTGCCAAATGTCGTGCAATGCGATGAGCTTCCTTCTCCGGAGCTGTTAAAATTCGTCCCAGGAGTGCAATATGCTCATGATTCCAAGTATTCCCATCAGCAATCGTCGTACGATTTCCAATGCCAGTGATTTGGTATCCGTAATCCCACCATGCCAAGATACGCGCGTCTTCCGGAGTATTCGCCCCGAGCCACTTGTAAGCTTCGCGGTAGTCATCAACAATAACGATTTCCCCGTCGCGAGTTCGTGCTTTCTGAATAATGGTGGGGTGGGAAATGGATTTTGCAACCTCATGAGAACGCTTGTAAAATGCTTCAGCATGCGGTTTTCCTAGGCGAATCACGTAAACTGCAGCAGCAACGCGAATTCCGCGAAGTACCCATGGCATAATGGATCTTGTAAAATCGAGCGTTTCAGATTTTTCTGTATGACCTGATTGCCCATCCAATTTTTCAGACAACTCATTTTTCTTATCCTTCTTCGAGCTCTTGCCATTAGACTTACTCTTCTTGGCACCTTTTTTCTCCACTGGTCGTTCGGCGTCAGTCCACGCGAAAAGAGCAGATAGGACACCCCAACTAAATAGACGGCCGACTGCTATGCCACCCAATATGGATGCAATAGGTGCTGTAAGTAAAATCAAACGGACCATCTTCAAAGAGAAGTAGTAGGAAGCTATTCCGTAAACGAGCAAGAAGCTGCTACTATCGTTGTAGCCAAACAAGAGTGTCATTGCCAATCCGTAGGGCAAGATTGCCATCACGTGGTGCAGATACTGGAAATATGCTTGGTCCTTTAAATGACAACAACGAGCAGTGAGTACATGCTAATTTCAATAGAAAGAAATTCTGCGACAACGACCTACCGATGCAGCTTGGTGCTCCGCGACACTATCAACGAGTGGGTTGCCAGTCTTGGTGTGCTTGACGAATAGCCCACGTACTCGGGAGCTAATCGGCCCAAAATACCCTGTCCCAGAAGAAGGTAAGCCAAGCCAGCTGCGATTGCTCCTGTTGCCACAAAATGGTAATACGCGCCTTCCAAGTTTGCACAGCTCCCCACTTGTACTTTCGTTTCTGAATTTCAATAATCTCGATAAGCTGCAGACTGACGAAACCAATCAGTGGTGCCATTTGTTCCAAGGAGCGCAACGGCGTCCACCCAACAACAGGTACTGTCGTTGCCAGAGCCGTGCCAAAACGTAGAATGCCGTATATGCACGATGAAGGCGTTGCGAATACCTTCCAGTGAGAACTAACCAGCCAGCATGGGCGGCAACCATGTTGACCACGAAAACGTATCCACCCCATGCTGCTACCATGTAAAAGTAGGCAACCCCTGCCACGAGTCCCAGAGTGAAGGTGACGTACAGATTGTTCCAATCCTCTCAAGCTAAACGTCCAACAACAAAAGTGAGAACCATTGCAGTCATTGCAATGGATTCGTTGTCGTAGCCTCCACCGATGGATCGCAATAAATGTGCTGGAATTATGCTCATGATGAAGGCAGCCGAAAGTGCCGAAGCTAATGGAGCAAACATGTTGTACTGATCTTGATGACCAAGAGGACGCAATCCCCACGCCGAGGAACTCGGAACAAGCTTTCGAGGAGGTCTAGACCGAGACGAACCAACGGAAGGGCAATATACTTGTAGACCTCTCGAATTAGCGGAATATCCGACAAGATGCATCCTTGGGACGCTTGGTGACGAGTACATTCGTAGGTCAGCCACGCAACAGCTAAAGTAGCATTGACACCGAACCAGGCAGGAATGAACACACAGATGTCATTCAACGACCAATCCGTCAACAGATGATTTTTGATCCAAACAGCCGTCACTTGCATGCCAGGGTAGATTGTAGTGCCAACAGGCCGACCAAGAGGATACCAAACCTTGTAATCAAACCACTTTGAAAAGGCTTGCCAACCGTTCTCGTAGAGATACTAGAAAAGCATAATGTATGAGAAGGAAAGTCGCAACCAAAGCACACGGAAAGACATGCCTTCTTACCTCTGTTGCTCGGTAATTGAACCATGGGTCGAACTCTAGGTAAAAGAAGAAAGGGTGAGTTAGAAGGCAACAACGAAGGAGCAAAGGTTTGAGTCTTCTCTTCGGAAACACTCGGCTGACCGAGGGCGCCGCAAAACGACAACCGCAACTCAAATCTGGTCTTACCATGAATCACTCTTCCATACTCATTGATAGCATAAGTACGAATCGAATAGGCTTGTTGACAGATCCAATAAAGAGCTTGGAGGAAGCAAACGCCGAGCAAACCGTTCACCACAAGGGCACTGGAGGAAGAATCTTTCGCCATTTTGTTAAGCCGAAGGAACTGCGAAAGCAATGGATTTAACAATGATAGACAACAGACCCTGAAATCCACGTATCACTGACTGAAAGTAATCGATTTTAATTCAAAAGTTCAAAAGAGCCTCCGATCTGCTTGATTATGAATGAGTCTGCCGTTTGCTTCGCAATCAATCGTTCCAATAAGGCTTACTGTAAAAGGCATTGGTGCGCCACAGGTCGAACTTCGATAAATAAAATAAATAAATACTGTAAATCTTTCCTACCGGTACCGGTAGTATTATTGAATGGCCACAGTACGACAAGAAGTGGTTTTAGAGATAGCTCAGTCCACATTTTCCATACGGTTATGATGATGCGTGACCGTACGGTACTCGGCACTGTCCTCATAAGTTGCTGTCCAAAACGAACGGATAGTGAAAACATAGCTACTACTGGTAGTATAGGCCTAACTGTGGCGTGATGGATTAGGATGTTTTCGTTTTCCGACCTTTGTTTGCAACTCTTTACAACGTGAGCTACGGGAGCAAAGGAAATCACAAAAGCCATCATTCTCACAAATCGTATCAAAATGAAGTTGATTTTATCGTCATCTCTGTTCTTGCTGACAGCTGGCATGTCCAAAGCCACGATGAGCCCCACAACGGACAACGCTATCCCCGACCTAGGTTTGGTCGTATCGACTGCGACGCCAAACGATTCATTTTCAATGTCATCTCTAGCCCTAGCGCCGGCACAAAGAGACACAAAGACGCCCATGTCAGCTACTTTCCCCACGTTTTGATGCTCAATCATCCTTACCGACGGCAGCTCCGATTTTGCCCAATTTGCCACCGTCTGCAGCGTTCATTTCGTCGCCTACCATGACGACGACGACAACAGTATCCAGATTTCCTTCTTTGGCGCCTTCAATCTCGACGTCACCGACTATTGCGCCCTCTCTTGCCCCGGTAGTAACCCCAACCAAGAGGCCGTCCAACGGCATTGTGATCAGTTCCGTAAAGTCACCGGCTTGCGGATGAGTCTCATTAATGTGGGACTGCTACTAGAGACGGATCGATGGCGAATGGAAACAGAGCAATTGTACGATGGATATCTTGAGGATATGACAAGCTCGGTTCTCTTTGTGAAGTCCCAGCTGAGCGAAGAAAACGGCCGAAGCGTCAACACGATCACGTATGACCTTGTGCTGCAATCCGAATACACAGTCATTACCGATTCGATGCAATACGCGATTGCGCCATTTCAAGATTTAGCGGCAAACATACGATATGGGATACGGCTACGGGCGTCGAGCAATTTTGAAACATTATCTCTCCCAATTCCTGTGCCAGAGGCCCCAAGCGGACCGACGGCGGTTCAAAGGATGAATTGTTCATTATCGGGAAACTGAACATGCATGCTCGCTTGGGGATCGTAGTGGCGGGAATTTCTGGACTGATTTATGTTGTATATCGATGCAATCGCTGGCGCGGCCATCGTCAACTTTCCAAGCCGTCGGACGAACCAAATTGTACGTTCCGAATTTCGTCCGATGACGACGTATCCACGATTGGGCCAATCGAGGATGTCGCGGGTAGCAAAGATGATCAAAGGTATGTTAGGTGCCGGGTTAGGTCTAGTGTGAAAAGACTCCATTGCTTATTTCTCACCATTTGGCTCCATCTAGACCTGATCATGAATGCTCCAAGGCATTTGATGGCTGTATAGACATTTCAAATTCAGCCCGGACAGTGCGCACAGGTAGTTCTGCTATTGCGAAAGCTAGGGGCAGCGGCAGCACAAACTTCACCGAGGATTACTGTATCGAAGTTTTGATTTCTCCGGGTAAGCTTGGGATGCTCATTGACACTCCAGATGATGGCCCTCCTGTTATCCACGCACTTAAAGCCTCCTCTGCTGTTCGCAATCTGATTCAGGTCGGAGACAAACTGATAGCAATTGACGACGAAGATGTCCGACAAATGACTGCCATTCAAGTGTTCGGGATCATATCCAGCAAGAGCAGCAACCCTCAGCGAAAGTTTACAATCATTCGTCCCTACGATGTCGTCGACATTGTTTAAACAGTGAGAAATGTTTCAGACACAAAACACTAGATAATGATGATATATCCACACAACAACAAAAACGTTTTACTCGTAGGTTAATTCATCCACATTTTCAAAATCGAACAGCATCCCGTACTCCAAGTCATATTTTGACTCGACGGCAACACCGATCCCAGTCCTGAACTCTGGTAATAGTAGCCCGCTTCATTGATAAATATGAGATAGACTTCAACACCATGAGATCCTTCGTAATGCACTATTGACCCGTCTCCCGCGACAAACAAAGGATCCCCTTTTCTCACAAGTTGATAATCGCGGTCTTGAAGTGACTTGTGGACCATGAGCGCGGGAAGTTTGGATTATCTGGGTCACTCGGCCACTTGATCTTCCCTGAAATCTCTCCAGGCCTTACGGCTGGAGCGGTGCGAAAGCAAGAAACCCATCCATCCGGAAAGGAGTCGTGAAGGTACCCGTAGATATCCTCTCCCATGTTGACGCGCTGTAGGAAATCCAAAACTGCATGCAATGCTGCTTCCGTATTTTCGACAGCGTCGTGGCGTAGGACACCGACTGGAACGGGTCCCACTTCAATGGTGAATCCATGTTTGGCAGCCGACGAGAGATTGGGGCGATTCATTCGTTCCGGAATCGAATGCATCAAACAACGAGACCCGGGGCATTTCAGAGACACATACGCAGCGGCCTGAGCCATTAACTCGTCTCCCTCTGGAATGATGATTGTCGTTCCCATATTACTGGTAGTCGAATGTAAGTCAATAGCCACATCGACGGCATGATTGTCCTCGTCGCATTTCGAACCCAATATTTCGTCCAGCTCGCGAGCTCGGATGCTTTCTACCGTTTCAGGACTAGGCACTTTTTTGGTCTTTATTGATGTATTCTCATCAATGGCACATAGCTTATCAGCGACGAACTCACGATTCAGATCGGTATCGATAAATCTCTTATTTAGTAAGTGTGCTTCCGGATTGGCAAGAATAGTCTCCAGCTTGAGCGACGGGTACTTGCTCTCCCACTTTTGCGTTGCATTTCGAGCGATTTTATGCACCAGACACCTGCATATTGACAGGTTAGCTACCACATATCTTCTTTTGACGACTAAACAACGCATATTCGTACCAGTATATTCGTTTCCATGTGTGCCGCCAACGACCATGACTCGTTTGACTGGCGATGTCAGAGCATCACATACGGAGAAGATGCAAGCGCAATACAGTGAAAGGGTAAGACTTCTTATCATTCTAAATGTTACAGCTTCGCTTATTGTCCCCAACAATCTCATCTATTGCAGCATAAACACATGCCGACTTCTCAAAACGTTTTGCGCATTTTCGTTTTTCTCGTTGCGCCAAAAGAACTTTAGTTGTCGAATGCCGTGATGATGACGTGCCCTCGCCTTGCACATCTGTGCTCTAGTAAGAACAGTACCATAAAAACCAGTACGATCCTTCGCTTTGCGACGAGCGACGCGACACTGTGAGGGACTTAAAACTAAAGGTTTAAAGTCGGCTAGCGTGAGCAGACTTTTACGGTATATTATCATCAAGTGAAAGTGATTCCATTCAGCATCAGTAAATTTAGCCGAACATACGATGACGGCTTTGAAGACCAGTGAACACCTCATAGGGGATTTGAAAGAATCAATAAGCAATCCGCCGCTTCTTGCGCGATTTTTCTTGATAGCCGTTCTTGTGTACAGAAAGAATAATTCTTATGTACGGCCAAATTGTCGGGATCGCTTTGACCATAATATAAAGAGCATCAACGTTCCCAGCACAAATTGCAAACGAAAAGGAGTGCACCGCGAACGAGTTTCTGCCAATATTTCTGCTCCGTGATTCATCAAGAGTATTGCCATTTCATTTCTCTTCCACTCAATCGCCCTAAATAATGGTGTGCGCCCTTCATCATCTCCACACTCCACGGAAGCACCGTTCTGTAAGAGATACTCGGCTATTTCTGTTTGATTGCGACATACAGCTCTGAACAACGGTGTCCGACCTATTGTGTCTCTGAGATCAAGGATTGCGCCGTGAGCGACAAGTAGTTTGACCGCCGAAAGATTTCCTCGGTAGCTCGCCCAGTAAAGAGGCGTTTGACCATGCACATCCGTATGGTTCAGATCGGCGCCCTTCGCTATGAGAAGCTTCATGACATGAATGTGCCCCCCAAGACAAGCTTTGTGAAGAGGAGTTGATTTCCGCTTGTCTTGGGCATGAATATCCGCTTTATTTTCAAGTAGCAGTTCCACAATTTCCAGTATTCCTCGTCGACAACCAATGTGTAGCAACGTCCACCCTTCTCGGTCGCTGGTTTCGACATTTTCCTCGGTTAAAAGAAATTCTAGCTTCTCTATATCACCATCTTGGCACGCATGGATGAGCCTGTGTGTCATGATTATACAGAGCAAAAAGTCTGATCATGGATAGAACGAGAAGAGAAGACAATCGACTTCAACGAGCGTTGTCGACATGGTTTCTTTTTCATGTTCGGTGAGAAGAAAAATCCCTCCACCTTTCTTTCGTATCGCTAATTGAGTCGTATCGGTACCAGGTATGCATGGCCGATAATAGATCACAACATTCACTGTGGCTTTACCAGTACAGTAGTCGTGCAAGCAAGGAAATAAGGCCGAGAACAGAACCACGAGATCATTCTCTAGCTAGGGCGACAAGTATTGGTAAGGCATTTTAACCCGAAGTAAGCCTTATATATACGTTGATGTTAACCTCGCGGAGCATTCTGGGACTACAACACCAAAAGGAGAACTGAGACGGCAGTCATGGCAGCGATGCTCTCAATTTTCCCAGCTCCAGATGATACCCCGTTGTTGTTGCCACTTGGGCTGGGGGCCACGGCGGGCGCCATAGAGGAGTCTTCATATCAGTAGGCAAAGAAGCTGGTGCAACCGTAGGAACGGAATCGGTTGGGGAGAAGCTGGTGCAGGTGCAGGGACCGTAACGGTTGTAGGCGCAGATGGAACGATGGGTGCAATATCAAAACATTCCAGTTCAACTGACGCACAGACTGCCACGAGAATAGTTGCCTGAAGGAAGGTTTGGTTTTCGCTGTTCGCAGCACCAGCAATAGACACAAGTGAGGAATTCGACACTTCACTGCAGCAGGAGAATCCGTCTCCACTTGTAACACATGAAGTGCAAACCAGTCCTTGGAATGCACTTAGTTGTGTCGCTGTAAGCGAGGGGCTATATCGCATCGATCCCCAGCTCGTAGTACATGAAGCTGGTAAAATTCATCGAGACTCAAAAGGAATCCCCATTTTCATCTGCAGCGACAATATCTTCGAAGCATCCAGAAAAGTTTGAGACAGTGATGTTTGGCTCAATCACCCCTTCACCGCATTGGAAAACATCATTGGTGAGACAGATGGAAGACAAGGTATTGTCGTCGATTGATCCAAGCGAAATGGTAGTAGTGTTATCAGTGATGCATTCCGCAGTGAGATTGGAAAGACAAGCTAAAGAGGAAAATGTCGCTTGCTGGTCCACTTGCAATTCCGTAATCTTCTCTTCGCAATCAGCGTTGAGGAAGGCAAGATATTCTTCACGAGAGAGCTCGCCATCACCGTTGGTATCTGACGAAGTGAGAGCGTCGGAACAGTCTGTTGAAGTGAAGTTATCATCAACCCCGAAGCCACAGGGGAACAGGTCAATTGATTCCGTCAAGGCACAAATGGTTTGCAAAGCGGAAGTTTCTTCATCTGTCCGTCCATTTGATCCAGACAAGCCTGCAACAGAAATATTTCGTCCGCTGTTATCCAACGAGCAGGTAAGAAAATCTTCAATTGGGCACTGAGTAAGGATGATGCTGGCGTAGACACCTTGAACAAAGACATCAAACTCATTCTGGTCAGCCTCCGAACAGTTGCTTGGCAATGTCGCTACAGCCGCGAACTCGTCCTTCGTGATAATCTCATCGCCGTTTGCATCAGCTGCGACAAGTTTTTCTAAACACTGACTGAAGGACTCTTCGTCCACACCAGGGATGCCAATTACGGGGTCGCTCACCGTACAGTTGGAGATGACAGCGCTGGTGCTGTCACAGATTTTCTGCAGGGCACTCTGCTGATCACTTGTACGATCAGCGTTCGCAGCACCGTCGATGGAAAGCTGTAAGTTAAAGCAGCAACTCGGAAGTGGGCTGCAAGTGAGACAGCCCTCCGCAGACAGTCCTGTGTAGACGCCCAAAAGCAACAAGTCTAGAGAATCGGACGACTCAAAGCAAGTAGGGTAAAGCGCGCTGCCATAGGCATTGGCGAATGCGAGAAATTCAGTATCTTGGTTTAACTTTCCGTCGCCGTCGGTGTCACTGGCAACCAATGCCGGAAAGCAATCGGTTTCGTAGTTTTGTGCCAATGAGGCGGAGAGCAGCAGAGCTGATACAACCGAGCGAAAGAGCATCGTTTACTGATAAACTTGATAATCTAGATAAAGCGAGGTCAACGTAGAACTTGTATAAATTGTTTTACAATGAAGATGAAGATCGGCATTTGTCGTGATTGCTTCTGTTTGGTTTTCGTTGTTGCTCGTGTCGTGCGATTTTTCTAGTTTGTCACGCCGGGATGCCATGCATTTAGAGACTCCGGTACCGGAACGGATTCACTAGTATGACAATTTATGTAGCAACGACGTGTGTCGTGTCTTCATGAACCGAGGTGCACGCGACGCGGAGTTGCATTTTGCCAGTCGGATTCGGATTCGGATTTCGGATGCACTGGTATGTGGTGGGACATACAGACGGAGACAAAGATGAAACGTCCGAGGACTGAAAAGGAAATGATGATGATCATGAAATGTTACAGAATAAAGGCATTCAACACCGAAGCGCTGACTTTATAGTGAACCTTCATTGCTGTGGAAGTGAAACGGCGTCAATATTTGTGTGCGCATTCATCGTCGAAAAACAACGTTTCGATTATTGGAAGCTGAATCTTTCTATCCGAAATGGCGACCGAGGGACAAAGAGATTTAGTGGAAGTTCTCAATGAACAATACAGAATCACAGAACATTATTGCAACGCTCAGATTACGCTTCATAATGCACATACAGCTCGGTCACCGAATCATGAATTTGATTCCGCGTTTGTCACTTACGAGCTTGCAACCGAACATGTTCTTGCAAATATGCAGGAGCTACTCGCTTATCCCGATATCGAGGATCATAAGCAACTTACCAAGCGCGTTTTAGATACCATTTATCGACAAGGAGCTTTTGGGAATCTGGAATAGCTGTGAACACAAGTTATGACACAAAGTCGTCTCTGGTTGCTTTATCTGTCTTGCGTGCCTCGATACAAAGTATAAAAGATAGAATATCAATGTGATTCCTTGTCGTCAATTTATTCCTAATGTAGTGTTTACAAGCTAATAACTAAGGAGACTCGGTTTCTCTAATAAATGTAAGCCACCGAACTAATCCGTCTCCATCTTCTCTTCGGTTTTCTCTTCTGTCTCAACGCCTTCCATAGGCTCTCCTCTTTCTTTCCGTCTTCGCTAGGCTCAGGAGCCGGAGGCGTCTCTTTGGAAGTTCTTCCTTCGGCTTTGGCTTGGGTTTCGGCTTGTTGATAATCGGGGAACAAACATCGGCCAATTCCTTGTGCTTCATGCGGACCGAGTGAACAGTCAGTACTGGATCCTCATCCAACGACATACCAGCTTGCTGATCCAGCTTCTCGTACATCCAAGCGCTGATTTCATCACACTTGGCTCGAACCTTTTCGCGTTCCTCGTCAGTGATGTGTTCGTACTTTTCGTTGGCTTGCGAATCGTTAACCCACGCAGTGTAAGATTCCAAACCACTCTGGAGACTGCTGACAGCCGCCGGTCTTTCTTGCGATTCCACTTGACGCTTCTCCATGGGATCGCCTAGTGCTTTGAGTTCAGCCAATTTCTCTGCATAAACTTTCTTAGTAGCATCAAATCCGTCTTCATAGAGCCAGTTTTCCATGGCGTCACGCTTGTCAGAGAAGGCAGCCTTCTCGTCCGGGGTACCGAAAAGACCTAACTGCGAGTCCGACGAAATTTTGTCACGCATACCGTAGATGTACGATTCCAATTCATTTCGCATATTGGAAGTCTCAATCACAACTCGATCAGCATTAGCCATCGCTACCTCTATTTCATAATATTTGTTGATATCGGCAGGCGACCAATCGATAGGACGCGAAATGCTGCAAATAAGATTGGTCTTTTGATCTTTTCTTCTTCTCTCCCTCGCCATCTTCTGCTGAAGCCTCTGGCTGAGCTTCGGCAGCCGCACCGGATTGCTCCGCCTCGGGGTCTTCGATTTCTTCAACCATTTGTGCCGATGAAATTACGAGAATGCCGTGAATATCCTGCTTGATGTTCACACGAACTTTGTTCTCGGTTGTATTAGGGTTTTCGATGTTAATCGTCGCAATGTCCTCGGCAGACGCAGGGAGCCCGTATTGTTCGACATCTTCGTAAGACGCTTTCACCGAAAAGGGCCCTCCGCGCTTGAGGGTCACACGGCGGACAATTGGGAAAGTAAGACCCTTGTTGAACATGGTAACAGAAGACGTCTCTTCAACTCCACCCTCCCAGGACACCTTGATAGGATAAGGTTGTGCTTCTTGAATGTCGTACGGAAGAACCTTGAAACGCGGCGACAAAATAGCCGATTGCAATGCAGCACCGCGAGCAACGCTTTCATCGGCATTCATAGTCGTCGAGAGACTCTCAATGTTCAAGATTTCAAGAAGCTTTCGCTTCACGCATCCGATACGAGTAGAACCACCAACAATCTCGACAGCTGTAAGGTCAGCAGGAGTAAGCTTTGCCTCTTCGAGAGCTCTCTGGATGGGACCAGCCAAGCGATCCAAGAGAGGCTGGCAGATGGCTTCGTACTCTTCCACTTTGAGGCTTGTGCTAAAGTCAAAGTCATCCATGAGCATCTCCAAGTTGATGCGCGCTTCCTTTACACCGACCGGACTGAGCGTTTTCTTCGCGGCTTCGGCGGCAGTAAGAATCTTCAAATGAGTTTTGGGCTTCTCCATTGGCTTTCCCGACAACTTGCTGCCAAATTTCTGCTCAAAGCCTGACGCAATCCAATTTGCAACCACCATGTCAAAGTCACGCCCTCCCAACTCGCTGTCACACTGCGCCGATTTAACAATGAGCTGACCAGGGATGAAGGTTGCAATCGAAACAGAGTACGCAGACGCGCCCATGTCGATGAACATAACATTCGTCGGCTTTTCGGCGTCAAACTCTTTCTTCAAATCCTTAAAGATACCATACGATAAGGCGGTAGCCGTGTTTTCGTGCATGAAACGCAATACGCCTTTAATGCCGACGATTTCGCAACCAGCCTGCAAACCCCTTCGCTGAGCATCCGTAAAGTAGTTTGGAATCGCAACGACCCAATCTTGCGGAAACAACTCGGACGCCGGAGTGCTGGTTCCCTCAGCAGCTTTGGCAGCGGCGATATCCCCATGTGACGCAACATCATGCCGGCCACCATTTCGATGGGCACAACGGACTCCTTCTCGGAATCTCCAGCGTGCAGTTTGACACCGATCGAAGGTGGTCCACCCGATGAGCGCTCAAATGGAGCGAAAGTTACACCGGGGTACCAGGTCATCTCCTTTTGTGCACGGGGGTCGTCGAAAGAGAGGCCGACCAGTCGTTTCATTCCTTTGATGGTGTTTTTTAAGTTCGACGACAAACCCGAAGTGGCTTGTTCACCCACCTTGCGGCACTCATCGAAACCAACCATGGATCTGTAGAGAATATAGAGTGAGTTATACACCATTAGATCAGCAAACGAACGACTCTTGAACGAACTTACGGGTTCAGGCGGTTACTTCCGCCGTTGAGAATCACATCAACTCCTCCTCGACCAGCTGCAGCGATCAGAGAGGACTGATAGCCGAAATCAACACCAACAACACTCATTATTCTTGAATTCAACTTGAATGGTTCTCTAAAAAAGATATTCTTTTAGACGTAAACGTTGTCGAAAGAGAAAGAAGCAGTTGGACAATAAAGCAACAATGCCTGCCTCCAACAATCGTGAAACGAAAAACAGCGGATCCGAAGGCGAAAATCCGTTGGTAGGCATCGTTCGTCGTGCGACGGTTTGCTCGTGTTTCTCGCACGACGCATCATCCAGTACTGGATTCTACGTGTGCATAGGCGTAGCCAACCAACCAAAGCAGTCTACGTCACTCGTTTGGATGACCGACAGAGGTGTCTTCCACGTGGAGGTCGCTTTTCGCAACGAAAACAATAATTATTGGAGTTTGAGCTATGGGCCCTACTCCCTAATCTAGTCGAATATGCTTCATTTGAACACGCATCATTATTATAAGTAAGTCTAGACTCTCTTCTTGTAACGAATGCGAGTGTCTCCTTTCGGTCCGACCACCATGTCATCGTAGCCGCATTCCGGAAGCTTGTCGGCCACTTGTTCGATTTCGTACTCGCGGAAAATAATGGAAAGAATTGTCTTTACTTGCATCAATCCAAAATTTTGTCCCATACAAGAGTGCAAGCCACCGCCAAATCCAAGATAGGAATAAGGAACCTTTTGTGCTCTTCGCGAGGTTCGGCAAAGCGATCGGGGTCAAATTCATCAGGGTTGGTAAAGGTTGACTTGAGTCGCATGCTGACGGTGGGACTGACACAGACAAAGTCGTTTTCGGAATGGTGTATTCCTTGCCTTGGACCTTGATTTTGACGTCGCATTCGGCACGGCGCAGCAGCATGATGAACGTAGGGCATAATCGCAACGCCTCTCGGGTGCTATTGTTCAGGAACTCCATGTTCTGGACATCATCAAACTCAATTGTTTGTTTTTCCAGTCAGCTCCCAAAACCTTCTTCTGCTCTTCCATCACACGATCCACTAGTTCGGGCTTGTTGGCAAGCAAGAGAGTAGTCCATGTGCTTGTGATACAAGATGTATGTTGTCCAGCAAACAAAAGCGCAATCAACATACCCGTCACTTCCTCATCCGTGATTGGAGTGCCATCCTTGTATTTGATTTCCATGAACAAACTCAAGATATCCGTACCGTCACTGCGTTCCGGAAATTCGCGACGTTCCGCAATCACCTTACTAAAGAGACGGACCATTTCAAGACGAGCAGCATCACGCTTCTTGTGAGCAGCCGTCGGTGCTGTCGACCAAAACACAGTCAAGGGAGTGAGTCCGTGATCTAAATCATGGTAAAGCTCTTGCACATCTTTGAAGATGTGCGTGCGAACGTCCTCCCCGTGCAAACAGCGAGATGCCGTCAGAATAGTCAGTTCACTGAGCGATGTTAACAAGTCAACTTCACCCGAATCCTTATTCCAGTAGGTCTTCAAATAAAGACGCGTTTCTTCTTCAATTTTGCGCACGTAACTCTTCAGTCGACTCGCACGAAGTCCATTTGCCATGGTCTGAAATTGCACTTGGCGGTTTTTCTTGGAAGCATCGTAGACAATGTTTGGGCCAAAGACCGGTCTCATAAAGTCGTATACTTCTTGCTGCGACAAGACATCATCGGAAGCCTTGAAAAGACTTCTTGCGCTTCCGGGCCGATTAAATATGTTAAACGACGGTGACAAATCTGAATTATTTCAAAATTTGAGTACATTGACTGTCGTTAAAAAATGATTGAAGACACAAACAAATCTTACCGGAATAGTAAATACAGGACCATAGGCTTCATAGCAGCGCTTGATCATTGTATTCGGCGACTTGAAAACTCTGCCAGAACTCCAATGATGGGAAAAGGAACTACAGGAGAGTGAACGACAGTGGGAGGGCGTTCTTCCCTCCACGTCGAGGCCGCAAAAGCAAAAACCAGATGGAGAAAAGGACCAAAGCCACAATAACAATCATTTTGAAGATTATTGATGGGAATAATCTCGCTAGCTTCTTATCTATTAGAAAGATCGATCGTTGCGTCGATGATATTCTCGGTCTGTTTGCCAAATGACAAGACCCACGGAAATGAACCTGGGGAGGACGACGACCAAGGAATTCCAAACACTTTACTGGCAATGCCGGCGCAGCTTTGACTTCGCGTTTCATTGCACTGTTCGGATTTTTCTGCATCATTTTAACCGCTCTTTCTTTCAACGGACAGTTAGGGTGGCGCGAAGTGCGTGCGAAAAAATCGGAGACGGTATTTAGTTCTCACGTAGAATGTACAGCGTCCTGGTACACAGCACACAGCTCGGAATTCGTGACTCGCCAAACAAGGCAGTCGTGAATCTTCGAAAAGCTTCACTAAACCTTAATCTGGGGTTAACATCAAAAGTCCCACGCACTACATATTAGACTATAGTTCATGAATGGTACTCAAACGGGTTTCAAAACTTAAGTACGATCCGAGACTAGATGTATGTAAATACCGTCACTTTTGCCTTACAACTGCACAGGAAAAATCCGTCTGATAAAAAAATCCATCCGCAACGATACAACGCGGCCTTGTTGCTGTCAAAGCATCGCTTGATTCATTCAAAATCAATATGTTCTCATAAAGGAAGCCCTACAACTCTTGTGCGTAACTATTTTACGTAAGAAGGAAAGAAAATGATCGTTGCCGGCCGGTTATGATATTTTTGCTTACGTAGTGCGCCGATCGCCGATGCCATCGGCTGCGTCAGCTGCATTCACATGCTTGGATTTTCAACAAAACAAAACTCAAATGCAAGCCATCCATTCGAGTACTAGACTCAGCGTCGTGCGAGCTCTCACTCAGCGTGGGCAATTGCTTGGTTTGAAGGAAGAATGATTTCTTTGATGTCTGAATGTATAACAACGCACTCGCAGCGATGCTTTTGCATTATTTGTTCAGACATCCTGCAACAGCAACTCATGCAAGCCTCACGTCAATTGACCTGTTTCCTTTTGGTTCTCCAGAAACACTGCTGGATGTACAACACGCAACAGTGATCACGGCGCGAACGAGTGGACCATCGATGATCTGTTTTCAAAGCAACAATCATCACGACGACTTTCGGCTGGACGAATGTCATGACACTCCGTTTCGATTCCTTGCTCACGTCTACACCAGCTCGTGTTCATACAGCCGGCCGCTCTTTTCGATGGTGCGATCGCTCACGGACTCATAGTTCCGTCGAATTCACAAAAGAAAGGCACTCGATACTTGTCCGCGGTGGCTTCTTTGTTATTTCTCCAAGGATTGCGGTGGAGGTTGGATGGACAGCAGTGATCTCAGCGAGCTGCACATCTTGTGACTTAGTCGGAGGCAGGCGTGATTTACCCCGCGATCATTTATCATGAAGGAAACCAGATGCCTCGTTGAAGGGGAAGCAACCCGTCAACAAGGCGAAAACCAAAACGTTGGAATACCAAAATCCGTCGCACATTCAGAACTCTCCTCTAGAGCGAGGATGATTAACCAATCATACATGCAATAAATCAACAAGCGTAATAAATCGTGCGTCTGTTTCTAGTTCGAATTGCTTAGGTGCAAATACTTTGCATTTACTTTGTCTGCGCCAACACGGCACCGATACGACGTCGAATGTCCTCCTGGTCGCCCAAATAGCGGCCCTTCAAAGGAGCAATGGCATCCGGGTGCGGAATGGGCTTGAGAGTTACTTCATCTAGCTCGTAAACAAGTGGAACGCCAGTGGGAATATTCAATTCAGTGATATCGTCCGAGCTAATATCGTCCAAATGTTTCACCAACGCCCGAAGAGTGTTACCGTGGGCAGCAATCAAGATCTTCTTTCCAGATTTGATTTCCGGAAGAATGACATTCTCCCAGTCGGACATGAAGCGCTCCTCGGTCAGCTTGAGAGACTCGGCCTTGGGCAATTCCGACTTGGGTACATCTTTGTACATGGGGTCGTTGCCGGGGAAGTGCTCGGAGGATTCATCGACAGGTGGAGGAGGGATATCGTACGACCGTCGCCAGACCAAGACCTGATCCTTTCCGTGCTTATCAACGGTTTCTTGTTTGTTCAAACCCTGAAGAGCACCATAATGACGTTCATTCAACTTCCACAAATTCACAATGGGAATGTACATGAGATTCAATTCTTCGAGAATCAACCAGAGAGTCTTGATAGCACGCTTCAACGTAGAAGTGTAGGCTTTATCAAATGTGAATCCTTCCTCGCGGAGAATCTTGCCACCCGAAGTCGCTTCTTGGATACCTTTTTCGTTGAGAGGGCAATCGACCCAACCAGTGAAGCGATTCTCCTGGTTCCAAGTACTTTCTCCGTGACGGACTAGGACCAACGTGTGGGCCATGGAAAGAGTCGTGGAATACTTTTGCTGCAATCATGTCATCATGTAAAAAAGCGGAGTTGAGGGGAAGTCGATTGGTCGGCGCAGGTTTATTGGGTATCTTACCTCGCGAATTTCCCATGATTCGACGTAAACGCGGAAGCCGAGACCAGGCTCGCAAGGAGAAGAATGATCGATCTTGACATGACAATGGTTCCTTTTATTGATTCAACGTTGATAACAATAGGAAAAGGAAGTGTGATCGTGTGATGTGTTTGAGTTGAGAAAGATTTGTCGACGATTGTCGTTTTGACGAGACAGACGTCGTCCGACGGCAGACGTTTGCGATGGGCAAAATAAAAGCGCGCGCTGTACGCATGGGACTCATGGAATCCGGAATCCTATCTTGCGAAAATACCGATACTCGGATTTTCTGTTTCGCGTCAACAAAAAAAAACGAGCACGCGTCAAAATAACGAAGCAAACCAAGGATATAATATATCCTTGAAGCAAACACATTCGAATTCGGATGTTTTGAATTCTCTTGCTCGTACAAATGAGAAATAGCTCAAATATCTACAATCTGAGGGTACAAGTCATTATTTATAGGTTATTTGTATTCCTCAACTGATCGAAGCCATGGTCCTTTCACTATCCTCTATACCGAGTCACCTCCATGAAGAATTTCACTCCATCCTTTCTGCCCTTGTTGCCGGTGCTCGGTATGGTACCAAGATTCGCTTGCCTCATGCATTCCTCATGACGTTTCTGTTTCGGAGGAACATGTCGGCTCGGGAAAAAATAAAAGTCGTTCTTCAGCTTGTGTTCGAACACGCCTCGAATCTTGCCTTGTTTGCGACCATATACAAATCCATTCTGTCGGGTCTCAAATTAACTTCTCGGTATCTCCATCGGACACCTGGCAGTGAACATGGACTCTTCTCTACTATAGGTCATTCTATTCTATCCATGATTGGTGAGTTCGTTCAAGCAACATGCAGTATTTATCATTCGGTCGTCAATCAATTCATCTCTAATAACATAATTATATATGCACTGAATCTGGCCTTACGCAGTCACAACACCTTTACCGGGTGAAAACAGGATCCTACACGTGCCGCCGGGTCATGCGGAGCATGCCCATCATGCATTGATTGCGGGGGCAGTTGGTGGATATTATGTGTGGGGTCGATACTCGTCCGTCAATTATCAAGTTGTTCTGTACCTGACCAGTCGAGTCCTTGTGGGTTTGTGGAAGAAATATGGAATGAGGAGTCGCATCCTCGGGTGTATTCTTTGGCCGCTGCGGTGATTTGGGAGTGGTGATGATGTTGTTTGAAGAAAGTCCAGAAGTGCTGCATCCTTCGTTGAAGAGTAGTATGGATGAAATTTATCGAACCAAAGCTTTCGTCGTTTCGATAGGATAAAGGGCCGATTGATCCTTGTAATTCATAAAATAGAATTCTTGTTTGAGCCGCGAATACGTCTGTTGTTCCGCTGCTACGACGACCGTACTTGTCTATCCTCATTATTCCTGCTTGCCCGACAACTCACTCTCTAACTGAGAAATCGCATTTTTGAGAACCTGTTGCTTCGCAACAAGCTCTTGGTATTGAGTCTCAAGAACTTTGAGATGCTGACCCGTTTTCATTTGACTCTGTTGTCGCCTCTGATTGATTTCTTGGACTTTTTTCTGTTGAGCGACTAACATGTCTTTTGCGCCTGCACGAGTCTTCCCAGTTTCTCGTTGTGAATCTTCCGTTTCTTCCCGGCCATGTTATCTTTGTCGACCTCCAAGTTGATTGACTTTATGCGTTCGGCTTCGTAAGCGGTGCGAGCGCGCTTGACTGCTTGTTTCCACTCCTCCAGCGAATCAGTGGAAGAGGGACGCTTCACAGCCGGCAAAGTGAATGACTCTGTTTCGCCTGCTGCGCGCTTTTCCCATTCTTTCTGCATGATTTGCGTGCGAAAAGTGAGCTTTGGGACTCGGTCACCTCGTGGGGTCGCCATGCGCTTCATTTCCTCCTCGATGAGTGAAAGGGCATATTGTTCGTATTGTTCATTCAGTTCGTCTACATAGGGCAGCGAATCAAATAAGGAAGACTCCACTTTCGACGACATGATGAGCGATTTATTCTAATTCAAAACTTTATCAAACATAAAGAGAAAATTGCAGGGTTTGCTATCAATGTCAATGAGCAACGACCACCGCACGAATTTTTTGAACCGTAAAATGGGTTGATCGGACGAGCTGCAATAAAGCTCACACTCAAGCACTACGCATGTCCGTCGTCCGGACGGAAACTCATCACAAAGTGCCCGCTCCCGCTCTGCTCAGAACTCAGAACTCACAACAACTCTGGAAAACCTCGACCGTCCAAAGGATGCCAAAGGACATAATAATAATACAGTTTTGTTCACCCTTTCGAACCGATTCTCCCAGATTCCACCGCTCTCGCAGGAAGAATGAATAAGCTTTCTCCCATTTACACTGCACTGGAAACTGGCGCCTACAATAAGGCGATCAAGCTTTGCCTCGCGCAGCCTGCCAATGTTATCCTCGCCAAAGCTTTGTTGGCGCACGCTTACGGAAAATCAGGGCAGAGATACAAAGCTCTATTAACAATCCAGGACATTCTTGGACAACAATACTGCAAGG
Source organism: Fistulifera pelliculosa (assembly GCA_026008555.1). Taxonomy (NCBI): domain Eukaryota; phylum Bacillariophyta; class Bacillariophyceae; order Naviculales; family Stauroneidaceae; genus Fistulifera; species Fistulifera pelliculosa. The sequence continues at coordinate 23,449 of BROJ01000200.1, read as the reverse complement.
ATTATTTTCCAGAGCTTCAATTAGAAATAAAATACTCGATCGAGCGTCTGTCAGAAACAACGACCCCAATTTAGTTGCCGCATCCGCCAAAAACGGAGGAAAGAAAGGAAAGAAAAAGGAGGCACAACACCTTCGGTCAAAGAGATACCATCGGCTGATTCAGATGCATCGAATAGCAGCTGGGATCTTATCGATTTATTGGATGTAGCTCCACAACTTCCAGAAACATGGGATCAGTTGCCGCCTCCGAACGATGCACCAACAGATGAAACCTTACTCTCCACTTTGTCCATGACGATGGTTTCTGTGTTGAGACTTCCTTTGACATGTTACCAAGTTTATAGCTGGGCTGCATCAAAAGCTGAAAACGATGAATTTACTGTACGGAAGGCGTACCTTTCTGGTTTTGCAGTTTTAGTGGCGCCTCAGTACCAACACATTGGAGGAGCAATCCTTGCGCATATGCAAGTACTGGCGATTCAGCTAGCCAGAATTCAACAACAAACATTTGGGATCAGCCCTGCGACTTCGTGGGCTGCACAGACAGCACTTTGGCAGTTGCAACTAGAGTCACAGGATCCTCAAAATTGGTCCTCTTGCCTCGCTTGGCGGAATCGTTGGCTTTCAAATCTGTCTATCAGGTACCTTCAAAGGATCCGTTGACGGCAACGGAAAACTTTTGCTGTACATACGTACTCTGGACTACCAAGGCAAGTTGGAAGAAAAGTTGAAAGCGCTGCAAGAGAAGCTAGATGAGGCAGCAGATTATATGGTGCCGCCACGTCAGACGGTTCTCGATATGAAGGCGGATACTCTGTTCAAGTTGAAGCGATTCACCGAGAGCCGTGTCGTAATAGAAGAGCTTTTAATGGAGTATCCTGATGACTGGAGGTTCTGGAAGCAACATCTAGAGTGCGCACTGGGGAATCTGACTGCTCCGATGTGAGTACAACAGACATGTTCGTGAAAACTATACTCGAACAACATAACAATAGCAAATACCCTCTTCGGGGCCCTCGCTTGATGCGTCTGGATTCAGTCGAACGAAAAATGAAACTGACTGGGGTGGTAGTTTGGAAATACGCAGTGCAATGCTGGACGCTATCAAGGCGTACTGCGACGAAATTGGAGGAAACTGCACGTGTGCGTACGCGGACGTCGCACCTTACTTGGACAATTTGCTAAAAGACTCGGATATCGAGGTGGGGAAGTCCTTGGTGCTATGGGCACAAGACAAGCGACTTACATCAAATATTGATGATCCGAAAGCAGCTCGAATGCATCTACGAAACTATCTTCTGGGAGTTAATATCTTGCATCGCGTCGTGGTTGAGCACAAAGAGCTTTTGAAACTGCTCTACCGCCTTGGCAAGATCTTGTTAAGGTTTGGAAAATATTTGAGTCGACAGACGATAAAGACCAGGCACAAAAAGAAAGCCGACCTGCTGATGACCTCATTCTTTTGGCGGTCCAGCAACTACTTTATGACGGTCCAGATAAAGACAGGTTGGTTACAGCCGCAATTCTTCTTGAATCAGCCATACGCTGGTCGCCATACAATGCGTATCTGAAAATTTCTGCAATGCTGGTCTATGGCGAGTTGAATGCTGTATCACGGTCATGGGAGCTGTCGAAAGCTCTTCAAATTAAACATATTCAGCATGAATCGTGTGCTTTTTTGCTTTTACCTCTCCTCCACGCTGGTGGATTTTATCGCGAAATGATTTCTGTTTGTCAGGAAATACTCCGGCTTCAAACAACAGCAGTTCGCGATGCGAGTGATTTTGCGGCCCGCGCTATGGAAAACGGCACGTGCAGCAAAGCCGAAGAATTCATGGCTTTTCAGAAGAAACGGATGAACATGTCGCTGACTACTCTCGAGGCAAAAGGCTATATCCTTGACTGCGCTGCTATGTACGTTCAGGACGAGCGGCACGATGCTCTCGGGGCCATTCAAGGGATAGTTGGCGGAGATAGTGATATCGAAAGAGCCAGCCAGATGGTTGCGGAAGCCCATAACCCATGTGGGGCGTTCAGTTTGCTGCGGTTTGGGGATTCCTTTGATAATTTATCAGGGAACTATTCGGATAATCGTGACTTTTCAATCTTCTTGAATGAAATTTTGCTAAAGAGGACTTTTCCGTCTTCAGAGCAGGTATTGCTTGATTCCATGCGACGAGGACATCACCATCGACTGCTCATTACAGCTGCCCTATGCATTGAAGTAACCAAGGGTCCCAAGAAAGGAAAGCTTTCTAAGAATACCGCTGAGCAAGAGAAGCGTTGCAGGAGCCTGTTATCGTCGATAAAATCAGCAAGCTCAGTTTCGCTGGATGGAACGTACGATTTCATGTTGAACGTGATGCACGGGCTATGCCATGCTATTGCTGCGTTTGGAGCTGGGATTTATGCAGATGGATCACCTTCTGAAGACACATTAGAAACCAGAGAAGAGAAAATTGCCGGTTTTATACTTTCTGCCGAAAAGGAACTGAAACATGCTGTGGACGCCCTGCATCTTGCTCCGATCACTTCCTCCATTGCTGAAGTATGCCGCATACTTCCGGACTGCGTTGTACCGATATTCGCTCTTTTCGAATGTGCCTCCGTGCTGCTGAGTCCTATGGCTGGGGTCCTCGAAAGCACAAGTCAAAGCTCTGTGCCTCGGCTTTTCTATCGTTGTCGACTACCATTCTATCGCTTGTCCAGCAAATGAAGAGTTGCATTTCAAGGTAAGACACTACTGCTAACTAGAAGATCCTCTTGTGTGGCCTAACCTTTGCGCGATTCAGTTTGCATGAGACAACGGTTGTTTCTGAACAGTTTGATTTAGGCCCTCTTTTGGAGCTAGTAGAAAGAGTGGTATGTGAAGATACTATGAAAAGCATAGCCCACGGCCAAGAGCTCACTCGTTCTCGTGTCTACAAGGTGCTCGACGGTATAACTGAATTTGTGGAGTCGGTATGCGCATGACCATTCTCAATCCATCTACTATTCGTGGTCACGTAAGATAACGCACCAAAATAGCACTCTCGTAGATTACATTTCATGTAGATTGCTCCACTATCAACAACTGTCAACAGCTTGATAGTACCTCGACAACGGCGAAAGGTTCATTCTTTATTTACAATCTCTATTCTACTAAATTTGTGGGATCCAACTCTCAAACTCCAATGCCAAGAGGAACACAATAAAATAACCCTACTAACTCTAACTCTACACGATAATGATAACCCTACATACACTAACTCTAATTACACATCAACAATAACCCTACTAACGCTAACTCTGCACAATAGCAATAACTCTTCTAACACTAACTCTGCACACAACAACAACAATAACAACAACCCTACTAACACTAACTCTACACACCAACAAAAAACCCTACTAACACTAACTCTGCACACACCAACATTAACCCTACTAACGCTAACTCTACACAATATCAATAACCTAACTAACGCTAACTCTAACACAATAACAATAACAACTCTACACACCAACAATAACCCTACTAACGCTACCAGTAGCCATAAACAACAATACATCAACTCTGGGCCTAAAAAAACCGATTGTTTGCGTCCATCAATCGATCATCAGTCGAGCAGTAATAACAACTCACCTCATTGCATAGAAGAGCTGTTGTCGTTGACGGTTTAATTTTGATCGTGAATAGAAAGGATGCGAGTTTCTTCCTGTTCTATATGAGTGTATTGAATTTGCCAGTATGACCTCATACCACAGCGGTGCTAACCCAGTGGTATGTCGAGTCTCCGTCTCCGGACTGTTTTAAACTGGACAGAGCAAGTCATTCTGTGGCAGTTCTGCGCTCAAATCGCCATTATACGTGCTGTATATTATCGTACGGCTCGATCAATCTTGAACTGCTGCAATCGCTTTGATTTACGCCATTCACATCCCCCATTTGGTGACTTATTTCCCCAATTTTGACTGTGTTGCGAAGTTGAAACCGCAGGGCTTTCCGCAGCTTGATTGTTCTTCAGATCGTTGACTTTTGCGTTCTTTGCTTTGTCGATGCATTTTTTCATGTTGTACGGTGTCGTATTTACTTTATTGGGTATTTCTCGAAATCAAGTAAATGCGAGTATACCCACCCTCCATTGCATTAAATTGATCAGCTTGGGTTATTTGAGAAGCAGACTGCCTTGCAACACCATGAACCGTGCGTGCTAAGCGGTCTTGGCGATGAGCCATGACCTTGCGTAGCATTCATCAGTGCGCATATATTTTCCAGTAGAAGCACTACGTCTTAGATTATCGCGTATCGATAAACAGGAATAGAGGAACGGGACATTAGTCGAATGACTTCACAACACAAACAGTCATTGCATGGCTGCCGAAAAGTCGAATGAGAGGAGAGAGCGTCTCGCTTTCAACTGCCATGATCCCAGTATGGCTACTTGTATGATTAAAGCGTCTTTTCTAAACCATGATAAGCCAGTTTATTGCTATTTGCGGTGTTTGCTTAAAAAAAACGTAAGGCATACTTATCAAGCCATGTTTTTGGCAACAACAACCCCGACTTGCAAACAGCTTTTTTTTGGGACCGATCTGCCCATTTTGCCCATGGGTTGTAAGGCAAAATGCAGTGCCGGTTCGGTGCCTGGTCGACACGACAATGAATGATTTTACTTAAATTTTGAAAACCATTCCAGTACCGTAACTCTGATGAACTCTTGAATGGTCATTTTCACATTAAGGTTTGCCTTAACTGGTTCAGCTATCCTTAATGTGAAAACGACCATCCGACAATCCATCAGAGTTACGGTACTGGAATGGTTTTCAAAATTTAAGTAAAAATCATTGTCGTCTGATCAGCCGCCGAAACGGTACCGATTTTTTGCCTTACAACCCATGGGCGAAAACGGACAGATCGGCTCAAAATGCAATTCGGACTTGTTTGCTGCCAGAAGCAGCCAAGACGTTGTCGAAAGGTATCCCCGCACTAGTAATAAGATTAGTTTACCTTCACGGGACGACCGGAAAGCCAAACGAGGCCGCGGTCCTCAGCAATTTCGGCAACTACTTCCATGAGGAAAATGGGCAATAAAATACGTTTGCTTTTTTGCGTGCAGCGCGGCGCGGACTTGTTGCTGCCAAAAGCATCGTTTGATAAGTAAGTCTTACGTTTGTTTGAACCAAATCCGGAAAATATCAATAAACTGGCTTGGAAGAGAGCTTGCGCCCGCGGCCTTTGAGCCCTCGTCACTAATAGCGATAGCGTGCCGGATATTACAGAGTCGGTAAGTGCAACGATGTCTGCAACTGAGAAAATGAAAGTAATACAAAGCCTGTTACGCAGCTTATTTACGGAGATTTCGCACATAAAAAATGAAGTAGATGCTGGGATTTGAAAGACAAAACAATTGTTGGTTTCGCCCGACCTCAACAGCATTTTAACGGCCGGCTCGAAATGTATTTTCATCAGAGACTCTGTACGACCCTGATCGTGTTGCAATGGGCAACGATTAGCGCCAGGACAGATTTAAACGGAACTCCATTACGAGAAAATAACACGGAGAAACTCCAAACACGAAAGAAACCGCACGCATCGAAATTCGATGCACGTAAAACGACGCGAATGACCTGCACTACGGCAAAACCGCACGCATAGAAAATCTATGATGTTCAGATAGTCTTATGTAATTATAAAACGAAACTATTGGTCCTTTTAGAATCAAAGAGCAAGCCCGAAGCTCACAACACGCTGCTGTTTGAGCTCTGCCCTGCCAGCGGCCCTCCGCTTCAGCGCAGCCTGTGCAGAAGCGAGTCTAGCAATGGGCACACGAAAAGGGGAACACGAGACGTAGTCCAGTCCTACATTGTCGAAAAATTCGATCGATGCAGCATCTCCTCCGTGTTCACCACAGACAGACAAAGATAGCGAAGGGTTGACAGAGCGTCCTTTCGCCGCAGAGAGACGAAGTAACCATCCCACTCCGTCGGTATCAATAGTCTTGAACGGGTCCCTTTTGAAGATGCCAAGCTCATTGTATTTCGGGATGAACTCGCCAGCGTCATCGCGCGAGATCCCGAGCGTCATCTGAGTCAAATCGTTGGTGCCGAAAGAAAAAAACTTGCAAAGAAACTCGCCGGTCTCTGGATCTTTCGTTGCAGCAATCTTGTCAGATTGTAAAGCGGCGCTAGGGACTTCAATCATGGTTCCTATCTCATAGCGGACGTCCATGTTCCTTTCTGCTTTAACCTTTTCGGCTGTTTGTTTTACCAACAGAGCTTGGTGTTCAAACTCGCGAACGTTTCCAACCAAGGGAATCATTATGCGAGGTAAGGGTTGGCTTTGGAATCAGCCTCGATGTTATCAGCTGCGGCATTCATGATGGCTTCGACTTGCATCGTAGTCAGTTCGGGATGCAAAATACCCAGTCGGCAGCCACGTAAACCAAGCATCGGATTCTCTTCGTGCAGTTTTTCGATGTCTACCTTCAGTTGATGAACGTCTTCATAGCCAAGCTCTCGCGCCATATTATCGTTCACTGAAGAAAGCGGAGGAGTAAATTCGTGCAATGGCGGGTCGAGAAGGCGCACCGTTACAGGCTTTCCATCCATGGCTTTAAAATCTCTCTAAAATCCGAGCGCTGGAATTCGCAAAGCTTCTCAATTCCTACACCGTGGAGAATCCATGCACGCACATGAGGTAAACGCGCATGGTCGAAAACATGTGTTCCGTTCGAGTTAATCCAATACCCTGGCGCCTAGCTCAACTGCTTTTGCTGAGTCAGGTCCAGAGTCGGCATTTGTCATAACCTTACAGGAATCTTCAACGTCGTCCGCCCAACCTAGCAGCGTGCCGAAATCCCCGTCTACCGTTGGCGACTCGGTTGGAATGGCGCAACGGATTACTTCGCCCGTAGATCCGTTAATCGAAATCACATCGCCTGCCTTGAACACCTCACCAGTGCTTTTAATGGTCATGGTATTATTCTGAGCGTCAATATCGAGATCGTGGCATCCGCAGACGCAGGGCTTGCCCCAACTGCGGGCGACTACGGCTACATGGACAAGAAAAAACGAGGAAGGATTGAGAACAAGGACTGGCTGTTACGACAGAAGCGGGGTGACGGCGATCTTACCTGCATGACTCGTAACCCCTCCACGAGAAGTGAGGATCCCCTTGGAAGCCCACATACCGCCGACGTCTTCCGGCGACGTATTCTCACGAACAAGAACCATATCTTCAGAGGACCGTTCTTCGGCCTCTTCAGTGTGGAAGCATAGTTTTCCGACCGCAGCTCCGGGACCTCCTTGGAGACCAACTGCAACGATATTGTTCTTGTACTGCGGAGAGTTGAGTACCTTTTGTGGAAATGTTGGGTGCAGCACCTGTTTGACGTGATCCGGCTCGACATTGAGCAGTGCCTCCTCACAACTGCAAATGCCTTCCTTCACTAAATCTACTGCTATCTTGATAGCAGCATGTCCCGTACGTTTACCGGATCTGCATTGCAGCATCCATAGTTTGCCTTCCTGTACGGTAAACTCTACATCCTGCATGTCCTTGAAATGCCTACGGATGAATTCCATCCATTGTGAGAAATCGTCACGTGGAATTGTCATACGCGGTAAAACTTACCTTTCGAGAGCGTTCACGTTTTCAATAAACTCCTTGTAGGCGTCTGGAAGGTCTCGTTCCATGGTGGAGATAGGTTCGGGATTACGAGTGCCATTTACAACGTCTTCGCCCTGTGCGTTGATGAGGTATTCGCCCTTGAGCTTCGCCTCACCGGTTCCAGGATCGCGACTGAAAGCAACGCCCGTGCCAGAGTTTCCTCCGAGATTTCCAAAACCATAGTCTGAACATTCGTTGCTGTTCCAAGCAGCGAGGTAATATTGTTGAGCTTACGGTACTTTATGGCACGACTGGAGTTCCAAGATCCAAACACCGCTCTCACGCACTTTTGAACTTGCTCAAACGGGTCTTGAGGGAATTCCATTCCTTGTCTTCGTAAACTTTATAGTATGCCTGACACAACTCCACCAGATGGTCGGCATCCAAATCAAGATCAGTCTTGGCGTTATATTTCTTCTTTAGGGCGTCGTGCTTTTCTTCAAATGCTTCATGGGGATACCCAACACAACATCCCCAAACATGTCCAGTAGGCGACGAAACGAATCGTAAGCGAAACGACGATTTTCTGTGGCCAAAGCAAGACCCTCGACTGTCTCATCATTCAACCCACTGTCAGCGAAGAAAAGAGAACAATCAGACTCGTATGATTGGGTGCGAAAAATCGAATATGAGCGTGAGCAGAAAAACGTACATGTTTAAAACAGTATCCATCATCCCCGGCATGCTCTTGGCTGCGCCACTGCGGCACGACAAAGGAGTGGGTTCTTGGCATCCCCGAACTTCTTTCCCATGTTGTTCTCCAAACGAGCGATAGCCTTCTTTACTTCGTCCCACATTTCGGGTGGAAGATCATTTGTTTGTTGGTACACTTGACAAAGAGGAGTCGTCAGAGTGAAGCCAGGCGGAACAGCTATGCCGATGGAGCCCATCTCTTGTAGCCCAAATCCTTTTCCGCCCAAAATTTCCTTGTTGGGGTTCTTGACGGGTATGGCAGATCCACCAAAGGGTACGACGGCCTCGATGAGGCCGTCCTTTGCGCATTCTTTCACCAGAGGGTCAAGCCCTGGGCGATTCGCGTCCATCATGACGGTAGTCATTGTTGAATTCGTTTTCAATATCAAACGATGAATCAATTATTTTATGGAAGAAAGATGATGTGTTCATCGACTGCAGTGGAATTCTTGCCTGGGTTCGCATACCTTGACACCACGAATGTTACGTGTGCAATTGCGAACCCCGCAACCCGAACCTCCGCCATCCTTTCAGGTGAATGGGCCATGGTCAATCTTTTACATCTATCTGTTGTTATTTATTACGGAGTATTACTTTTCATAATAAGCCATGTGTGTCAGGTGTCAGGTGTTGTGCTCAAATTCTCCATGGTCAAAAAGACGAGCAGCAGTTTCTGAAAACAAGGAGTGTGGAGTACTGTACAAGTTATTGTACCGAAGGTATTTTCGTGAATATACGAGAAACGACGTATCGGTATCAACACGGTACTCGTGGCTCCGTTGAGGGCGCGGCGCAGCACAGACGCATTCAACGAAAACGAAAAGGAAATCATGACGAAAGAAGTCGAAGATATCAACACCTTATTTGTTATTTGCCTCTCTACTCGTATTGCTTTTTTCATTTGAAAGGCGCCGTCCCTTCTTAAATATTTTCCTGTTGTACTCATTTCCAGATAAAGTCGCAATGTCGGACAAAAGGCGTCGCCGGTTTCCTGTCGGGGACCCTCGTTCTTCGGCGGAGCAATATCACCAAGATATGTTTCAGCGCAGGCAAACTCAAAGCGTGTCCATTCGAAAGCAGCGAAAGGAAGACAGGCTTTGGCGTCGACGGCAACCGCAATCCGCTTCAGACAAGACAATTACGGTCGAGGAACTACATATCAAACTAGATTCATTCCTGAGTAGCCCTCACGACGCACAGAAACTGAAGGAACTACAAACCTTCATGGCAATAGATACCGCCTTTACAAATCAGTTCTTGAAAGATCTCATTGATATCACCGAGTCAGAGGCGAAGAACCGTTTATGGGTTGCCAGTCTACGAAAAATATTGCAAGACAATAATGGCATGCTTGATGTTTGCGAGGCTGCCCTTGCTATACTTATGGATTTGACGTCCTTTTCTTCCATTGCCCCCAAAGCGTCAGCCGACGATTACTACGGCATGACATCTCTCCGCTGGTCAGATCTGATACAGGAGGACTCGCTGCTCATTGATCTTTTGCTTGTGTGGATGCGGGAACCATCCACCAGCGCACAAATTCTCGAACACGTTTGCAGTATCCTTGGGAATTTGTTACAAGACTCGGCGCGGCCAATCCCATTAGTGTTGCCGGCATGGGCTACTATCGTCCAGAGATTACCGGTTTCAAGCTATCTTTGTGCCACTCTACTTCGGCAGGACTCGACTCACTACGGTACTTCGTTTCTGGATGATTTGACCCCAGAAATCATGGCGAATTTGCTTATGGAAAGCACTACGTCAGTGGAAGCGTCCTGGATGCTTGAAGCTCTGAGTCGGAAAGAAGCAGAGGCGATTAGAAATTTGTGTGAGTCATTGGTGCTGGTCTCCGCTATTGTCACTACTTTAGAAGAGAGCGCGGCTTCGTCGAATGCACTAGTCCTTGTTCCCCTGCTTCGAGCAACAAGCAATTTCATCAACGGTGGCCTAAGCGCGCATACCTTGTTGTCCCACGCGTCTTTTATACCAACAGTTTCGAAAATTCTGGAACAGGGTGTCGTAATAGAGTCTCTCGAAGTCGCAAGCGCCATGTTGGCATGGAATCGTGCATTTGCTAACGAAGATATTGGCATTATACCTGCGTTATTCCCCGTTCTTGTTTCAATCATTGCATCTCCTGAGGCTTCACTTCCTTGGAAACGCGATGCTGCATGGGCGGTGTGTTGCTCCTTTGGTGATGAGCAGTCCGAGGAGTACCGCTCGAATTCGCGAATGAAAATGTCGCAGCCAGTTGGTTGTCAGCGAAACTATCGGTTGCCCAGTTTGACTTTATCCGTTCTTTGACAGATCTCTTGTCCAATCCTGACAGAGAAGCTGTTGCTTCTGCTGTTCAAATTCTTGACTTGTTGTTACGCACCGCACAACCGATTCGGCAACTATTTGAAAACGCGGGCGGGGTGGAACGCCTAGAGATAATTTGTGAAAAAGGCGGTGAAGGAGGTTTCTCAGATTTCGCTGCGAACTTGGCTGCGGATCTCCTCGACGATTTTTTTGAGGCAGATGACGATGGAGATGATCTTTGCATCGCTCCATCAAGAAGAGAAAATGAATTTGTTTTGGGATCGTAGAGCCTCCGACGGCCTTTAACTTTGGCACGAGTGATAAACCAGGTCCTGGTCGCGGTCGCGGTCTCACAATTCCGGCATGGATGCAACAGCCTAGATAGTATTAGTTCATATTCTTGTGGTTAACGTTAATTTCTCCTGTCGTCGACAAAGCGTTCCATAGATTTTCAAACTGGGGGTCGAATACGAGCCCGTACCACAATAAACAATTGTGTACTTTCAAGTGTCGATCATAAAGTACTCAAAGTGTGGAGAAGTATCAACGGCTCAAAATTCACGTCGAGACCACGTAAACGACAGACCGACGTACCGGTAGTATGACAGACGCGTTTGCAAAGGTGCAGCAGCCGCGTTGGTTGTGTTGTTGCGTGACAACACAATGAAAGATCGGACATGAGCGACGCTGTCATCTTTTGTGAATACATGTTACTGTTGAAGTGAAGTCTATTGTCCTTGGATTATCGTAGAATAGTTAATGTAATATGAGTAGTCGCGACGAAGACGACGGATTACTCGATGACTCTGAATCGGATGGTGGGTTTGAACCGCCCAAAAAGCGTAAAAGACCGACTCGAAAAGTCTTTCATTGATGACGCAGCAGAAGAGAGTGGAGATGAAGGAGGAGATAACGATGACGACGATGAAGATGACGACGATATTAATGATTACGTAAAGGATGGGTTTGTGGTTGACGAAGAAGAGGAAGAGAATAAAAAGAAAGATGATTTGGAGGACTCCGATGATGACGAGATGATGATGACGACGACGATGATAGCCCAAGGAAGACGGCAGACACGGAAGCAACAAGAAAGCGTTTGAAAAAGGTCCGCAAGATGCGCGAAACAGAAATGCTGGACGAAGACGATCTTGCACTTATCCAAGAAGCGCAAGTTGGTGAAGATCATCGAGCCGACAAAGGATTCGAGGCGGCTCAGCGACAACGGGTACTTGCACGATCTGAAGCCGAACTCCGTCGAGGATTATTTGCCGACCAGGAAGACGAAGATGAGATGCCTCGACCAGTACGCCGACCAGAGCGTGTCGAAGAATATGACGAATATGACGACGGCTTTATTGAAGATGACATCGGTGACCAGGGGAAATCCGAGCCTCGGAACGAAGAGGTGGGATGTTTGACGACGAAGATGCAAGGGAAGTCAGTGAGGCTCAATTGAATGAAGCAAGTGAGATCTTCGGCACTGATTATTTGGAATTCATGGCTGCTGAACAACCAGATGAAGACGAGGAAGAGCTAATGGGCAAGTATCGTGAACGAGGTATCGACATAGGTGACGAGTCTGAAGAAGATGAGAGCGAAGATGATGATCTTTTGGTGACGATGATGATGACGATGCCTTAGATGGAGAAACTGCACAGCAAAAGCCGAAGCTTTGAAACTTAAACGCGAAAAGAGAGCTTTGGCAAAAGCCGAGCGTCGCCGCGCCGCTCTTCAAAAGAAAGCTGAAAAGCGCAAGGCGCAGCTCAGAAAAGCGTTCGAGCCTGTTCAACTTGTTGAAAACTTTTGCACTGATCGTGATGATGATATTCGCCAGTCAGATATCCCCGAACGCTTTTATGATTGGAAAACTCCTTTTGATGGTTCCGAAGAAGATGGTTTGACCGAATCGGAAAGAGTTCAGGCGGAATGGATTGCAGGACGCATTCCACATATCTGTGCTGCAGTAACTAATAGTACGAGCGATGAGGAGAAGTCTCGCATTTTCATTCGATTGCAAACGCCCTTCGCTTCATGCATCGCGACAAGCTTGAGCCTTCATTCTTAAAGCACTACCGCAAAGATTACATTCAGTCCGTCGCGGTTCGTGACAAGCTTTACGACATTATGGATGAAGACGCTGAATGGCACCATATGCTCAATGCCAGGAAAAAGGTAGAAGATCTTTTGCCGAAATAAACGCAGCCATGGAAATTGAGCACTCCCAAAACGTGGATGTTGAGAAACTTCAGAAGCTACAGGCTGCTCTCAAGGAGGCTGAAGAACAGCTTAATGATACTGCGAAGCAAGAAACGCAAGTACAACACGAATTAGAGGCGTTGGGGCTGCGCACGACGACGATGATGATGATGACGATGACGAGCTTTTGGGGACGATGATGACGACGAAGGAGAGGTAAGTATCTTGTTCTGGCAACGATGATGCGCGGCCGCCTGTTGTCCTCACATCTAATATTTTCTTTTCTATCGTCAGGACAAGAAAAAAGAGCGAACGAGGCTCACGCAACATCTCGAAACTATTCAGTCACTTTTGGAAGCACGTGCAGACAAAGTTTCCCAATTGCAGGCGCAGCTTCAGGTCGTCGAGGCCAAAATCGTTCCTTGAGCGACGGTGGATCGGTGGAGAGAATATCCAGAAAGACTCATAAAATGCGTTGTGGCATGTGCCGGATTATAATCAGTATCTGTCAAGACTTCATGATACTCGGCACATAGTCGACTTGAGTGGATACCTGACATTAATCAAAGAAGGAAACGACGCCATAAGGAGCAAGGAACTCCCAGCTCTTGCTTTGAAAGAAGGCTCAAGCGATCGACGAAAACGCAGTCGCAGGTTTGACAGAGATTTCTATAGAACTTGCGTATCAGAGGGTCTTCGAGCGGTTTGCTATCGTTTCCTTCTCTCACCTTCTCGAGTTGGCATCAAACTAGAAGACTCGGTTAAGTATGGGAAGTTTGACTTTTCAAGGCCTTTGCCTGGATCAGAAGGACAGAGTGTCGATCCGCTTCAATGGGTCGCGCCAACTATTCCAGATAAAAGCCCATCCGATTTCGCCAATGATTTGATAGGAAGTGGGGAGCTTGCTATGTTGTCTTCGTCTGATCTTGCCGACATTTCAGAGAGCAATGATCCGTTACGAGGGTGTAGATATGTTGCTGCTACAGAGCTCGCCGCCGAACCAAGGGTGCGGCGCACTCTCAGGACATTTACCGCAAACACGCCGTACTGACTACTAGACCAACCAAGAAGGGGCTCGACGTGATTGATGCATTTCACGATTTTACGGCATCCACTTGATTTTCGGCAAACCCGTCAAAGACCATTTTCCTGTGGATGCAGGCGACGCACAAGTACGAAAAGGATGTTAGGACCAACTGAACAGAAAGAATACGACAAGGAGATGTCGGAGCGCCAAAAGCACAGTTGCCTGCAGTACCTTAATGTTCTCAAGGCTGAGCAAACAGGGCTAGTTTCTCTTCATGTCCACCTCCCTTTGATTGAAAAGAGATGACTGGTATAGCATTGATGCGGATCAATTGCTCAACAAAAACCAGAATTTGAAGCCCATGCTTGATGAACTTGAAAAGTGTATCTTCCACTAGACGCTGACCAATTTAACGAAGAACGCCGTAAAGTCGTACACACTGCGTTGACCAGCTTTCTACTTCCCCAGTTTGAAGCTGAACTCAAGCGGGAACTTAGGGACGCGTCAGTCAAAGTCGGCGTGGCAGCAGCCGCAGAAAATCTGCGGAAATTGGCAATGGAAGGGCCTTACCGACCTGCTGCAATCGTCCACACAGAGAATCGCTTTTTGTATCCTACGAGCGATTTGCCGTTCGTTGGTGTGTCTTGTTCCACAGATCCGAAAGAAGCCACCTACCTTGCTGCGGTTACAGACCGTGGAGAATCCAGTGACTATCTTGCCATACCTGGTGGTGTCAAAGTTGACTCACAGAAAATGCGCGAGAAGGTTGTGATGTTTTGATCCAAACACGGCCTGCAGCTGTTATGGTGGGCACCTCGGGTGGCTTTGAAAGCCGCATGTTCCAGCGAAAATGGTTGAACTGATCAACGAAGCTGTTCAGCGATGGAACAAACGAGACATTCAAGGAGAAGACGAAGACGATGATGCCTTTTATCGCGCCAGGATCAGTTCAGGCAGTTTGCATCGAGCATCCACGACGACGACGACCAAGAGGAGTGGACGTGCAACGTTGAGTTGATTGATGATTCAGTCGCCCAGCTTTTCGGGCGAAGTGTGCGATCGAAAAAGAGTTTCCGGATCATTCAGTGAATTTAAAGTGCGCTATATCTATTGCTAGATATGCCAAGGACCCTCTTGCCGAGATTGCATATGCATGGAGTGTAGCAAGTGATTCGGGTAACTTCGGGACAGAGATGTTGTACCTCAATATTCATCCTCCCAGCAGCTGCTTCCCGCACCTTCTTACTCCGCCACTACGAGAGGGCTCTTTGCGACATCGTCGCAGAGATTGGAGTTGATCTCAACAAGTGTAGTGCTTTGGATCATTTGAAAGGCTTGCTGACTTTTGTTCCTGGCTTGGGTCCACGCAAAGCCGCAAATCTAAACCACACGCTTTCTCAGTTGGGAGGCGCCATAGCTCGAAGGCGCGACCTACTTGAAAACGAGTCCTCGGTCCGGTAGTATATAACAACGCCGTAGCATTTCTACGAATCGAAGACGCGGATCAGCTTGCCGATCACATTCTTCACCCTCTTGACGGTACCCGGTTGCACCCAGACGTTTATATTCGTAACAATTGGGCTTTGAAGATTGCCTTTGATGCTCTGGAGCGAGAGGACCCGAAAACAAAAGAGCCAGCTGCTATTAAAGCTGTTCGAGACGTCATGGACGATTCACGGGAAGAAGTAGAACGCTTATTCAAAGCAACAAAAGCCGAGTGGGAGCGACATTATGGTCCAACCTTCAACATCAAAGAATGGGACCCGAGAGTCAATGTTCCGTACGATCAATGGCGCGATAAGGTTGAGGAATTAGATCTTGATACTTTTGCTAACATGATCGAGCAGAATGGCCATGGCCGCTGGCATACGCATCTTGAAATGATCAAATGGGAGTTTCGTTTACCAGCAGCGGATCCTCGTAAGCCGCTAGAACCTCTCTCGGGGATAAAGTTTTCATTTAATCACAGGTGAATCCGACCAAAGCCTCCGACCCGGCAAGGAAATAACAGGGAAAGTTATTCGAAATGGCGACTTTGGTTCTCGTGTGAAGCTTGAAGGTGACATCCCCGCTTTCATTCCTCTCAGAAACCTATCCGACGAGCACGTCGAATCGGCCGACGACTTCGTGAGTGTAGGCCAGATCGTAACCGCTGTAGTGACAGAAGTGAAGAAAGACCACATGACCGTTGACATGAGTTTAAAATGGAAGACTTTCGCAAGAAGCCTAGTTCTTGGGAACGCCCTCGTCTCTTTTTCACTTGACGAATGTTTCGACGTCCAAGCTGCAAACAAAATTGAAGACGACAGCACTAAAAAAAGAGACGCGCACGTCGACGCCCTGCTCGTAAGTCTCGGACGATTAGGAGACGACGCGGACGGGCTTACAAAGAGAAAGAGACGAGTTGTTCGACGAGCATGTACCCACCCTGCTTTCCGCAATGCCAAAAACAAGGAAGTGGAACGCGAATTGCTTGATGGAGGAGCTCAAATGGTCGGAGAGGCACTTATTCGTCCCAGCAATAAATCGAGTGACTCGTTAGCGATTCATTGGGTTGTAAAGGAAGGCATGATCAAAGTGATTGAAGTCTTGGAGGAAAATAAGGAAACGGATGCAAGCATTGGAAACGTTTTGAAAATCAAGGTATGAACGTCATCGATTTGGCTTATCCTTCAATTTCGATTCTAACACTAAGGAAAACTTCAGGACGAAACGTTTGGCAGTATTGATGAACTTCTTGGGCGCTTTATCGCCCCCATGAACGACTACGTTGAGGAGCTCGTGAGTCATCGCAAATTCTCAGATCTTTCAGAAGAGGAAGTTGATGCAAAACTGAAGGACGAGAAGAAGGCCAACCCCAAATCTATCCCTTACGCACTTTGTTGGCTTGAAATGCACCCCGGCTACGTATCCTTGAGATTTGTGGCTTCCTCTACCCCGAGGAACCATACAATTGGAATCAGCCCAAAAGGTTTCACGTGGAACTCAATCACATATCCCAACCTCGATATGCTGATTAACGGTTTCAAAAGAACCCCGTGGTGCTGCTCTAAACCAAAGGAACTCCCATCTGTTCCGAAGCCTCAAGCACCGAAAGCTCCCACCAGGCCTCCAACAGAAAATAGATGGGGGCCAAACCGCTACCACCAGCCCCAACAGGTTGGAACCAACCTCCACCCGCACATCCAATGCATGCTCCCCCGCTGTTACGAAAGTTGGATGGGGCGCACCCTCAGAAGCTCCTCCTGCCTACACAGCTCCTCCCGCTATCGGATGGGGTGCTCCACCTGTGCAACCGGGTACTGGTTGGCCGCCACAGCGGGCTGCCCCCGACCTCCACCGCAGCATCAGCCTCCGCCACTTGGCCCACCAGCAATGCATCGCCCTCCCCACCAAATATGCCACCGCCCAGCTTGCCGCCTCCTCCGATGTACCACCAGGCTCCACCGCCTAGGCCTCCTCCACCAGCACCCGTTCCAAATATACCGGCCCCGGTACCTCGAGCACCAACCGAACGCGGATTTGGAGATCTTGATCCTCCATTGGACCAGGGCCAGACGTGGTCGTGGGCGAGGACGAACTTTGCCTGCGTGGATGTCAAAAGGACAGTAATCTTCAGATGGTTCTCCCGCCCTAACAGTGAACTAATTAAGGAAAGGTATTTAGCTAAGTATAGCTTTTGTACTTGTTTTAGAGGAAATGTTTGTCGGAAACGGCTCCCGGAGCTTTTGTTGCAATTGCCGCATTTCTATTGGTGTTTCCTGTCGTACTGGTAAAACGTTTCTTGTGGCGGATACCATAACGACAATAACGGGTTCTCCGTCATAATGCTTCCGTTGGACATCGCGCCGGGCCGACCATTCACTCCTCCCAAACGCAAAAGGACGACACGATGTCGATGATGGTTTTCCTCTTTTGTTCGTTTCATTTCCTTCACAAAAGCGATGAAAGAAGCCAAATTATTTGCCTTGATGCTTGCAGTCACAAGATTAAAGTTGTCGATGACATTGTCTGATGAAATTTCGTTATGCGGTGATTTAAATACAGCTTGTATCGATGGAGGACGCTGCTTGCAAGTTGACGGACAACATTTCGCCTGCCAGTGCCGAGATAGCTCTTTCAACTGCGAAGTGAAAATCAGCGACTTGTGCTATACGAACTCTCTATGGGATGGAAAACAAACTCCACAAACTCAATATGCTGGCTTTTGTTTAAACAACGGGAGATGCGCCACTAGCGTGGTTGGGAGGCATTACTGCGTCTGCAAAGATATCACCTTTACCGGACTACATTGCGAGCTCTCCATGCAACGAACTCTGCAACTAGTAGGTATACCAACGGTCTCGCCTACTGGCTTGAACTCAACGAATGAGCTCCCATCTCTGGCTCCATCAACTGCAAATCAATCAGATGTTCCAAACAGCGAAATGTCAAGGGCGCCTTCCGCTTCAGACGAAACATCGTTAACACCATCATCTGCACCTTCGATTGGAAATAGTAGTACTACCGCGCCAACTCTTTCCGCCTCCTTCGACGACCTTTTCACCTTCTTCATCTACAACATCGCCTTCAATAACAACGTATCCTACTTCATCTGTAGTACCCACAGCAACCTGGTTTCCAACGGGAAGTGCGATGCCCACCGGAACATCACTTCCTACAATAACAGCAATACCGTCAACAACGGAACCCACAAGTGAACCTTCAGCAAGCCCTTCTGCGCTTCCGAGTATTGTGGCCTCGACAGCTTCTCCAACGGCGCCCCCCCAACAAGAGCGCCAACCGATTCCAGTCCAGCCTCCCTTTGTTACCCCTGTACCGAGTAGAAATGAGGCTCCTGTGCCAGGTGGAAAAGGCGGTTTGAATAAGGGTGCATCAGTTGGTATAGGGCTAGTAGCTTTGGCGACAGTGGTTTTCGCTGTTATGTTTTATTCTCGTCGAAGACGCTACTCACAAGCAGGACGCATTGCCGACGGTGACTTGGAATTGACGAACAATTATCTAGATGATGACCACGACGGCTGGGCAAATCAGCGACCACTTACAGCTGGTAGCCGACTCGATGATGGGCTGCTTTAAAAACAACCATTAATCTGAGATGGTACAGTCTTTACGCCTATTATTATCATTTTTAGTGGTGAGATGAATCATAGGAACCTATCGTGGAGGGAGATGCGTGAATTAGACCTTCTAACCTATGAAAACGAACTGTTTCTATGAAATCCTTAGTCCGTCGTCTGTCCGCGCTCCGGCTATCTTTTGCACGATTATGCCAAAAAAAATGCAACGATGCGTCGATCTCCTCATTCGTCGTTTTGCATTTGAATGATGATAATAACTGCATTGTCGTTATACG
Organism: Fistulifera pelliculosa; assembly: GCA_026008555.1. Lineage (NCBI taxonomy): Eukaryota > Bacillariophyta > Bacillariophyceae > Naviculales > Stauroneidaceae > Fistulifera > Fistulifera pelliculosa. The sequence continues at coordinate 4,222 of BROJ01000200.1, read as the reverse complement.
AAAAGTTTTACATTTACCAAAGAAGAATGCAACCCAAAGAAGTTGTTGATGTGACCTTGTTCCTGAGCGAATGGTCGCATTGTCTCACGGCGAAATACCAGCGCGATCGATTGTATCGTTTCGGCAAGTTTGATGATTGTGGTTCGCAGTGGCAAGATTTCAAGAAAGCTCTTCGCGCCAAAATATTAAAAGATGAATCCGAAGCCCGCAAACTCCTAGAACAAACTTCGTATCACACCCGTACTTTCGTCTCTCCCACGGTGGGAGTTATTTGGGAGGCGAAAGAACAACCTGGCTGGGACTAACTTCAGCAGATATTCAAAACATTTGTTAGATACCAGATTGACTCGCTCGGTTCCATGATTGAAGTGATATCTTGATTGTCGTTAGTGAAGATATCGTAATCATGCGACATTCTGTCGAGTGCCACCACGGTAAATTTTGTTTCGACGCCTCCGCCCTCCGAACGATCAATGATTGAGGCTCCACTGAGGCGGTCATCAATTACTTCTCGTTGAGAAATTCATGATAATGAAGAAAGAGTTCAAAATCAGCTGCTTATGCCCGTCAAAGTCAAAGTGATTTGCATACCTCGGTGAACCATGGAGTTCTACAACTTTCGCTAGGATTGGCTCGCGGACATCGCTGCTTGGTAGAAGGTTGTCTTCTAACTAACTCAGTTTCGATCAGTGTTATTTGGCAGAGTCCAATTTGTTGTCTCCATTTCTTTCAGTAGACTAGGTTTCTTCCATCCCATTTCCGAGGCGCATCGATGGAAAATTTTGCTAACTAAAAAACACATTTAGAGCGAGAAAAACCACTCGGTTACTCTCGCCATGACAGCTTCGTCAAGTCTATAGTCATACATAAAGCCCGGTGATGGGCTTACATTTTCAAAAGGATTTGAGCCAAAGGCGAACGATACATTTCGTGTCAATGTGCTTTGACCGCTCAGTTCTGAATTTGTTTGACCGTTTGCCTTTTGATGCGCATACCTTGGCAATGAACTCGAAGAAACTCATAACGATCGGTAATCTTGAACAGATGATAGGTATACGGCACCCGGCAGTGATTATTTTCTATCATCCCTCTAGACTGGAGGTGCGCGTGCGGGAACCGAACGCACCTCTGCTTTCGTACATTTCTCTACGGCGTCCTACTGGGAATGTGTACAGTTTCCCGCACCCTCACGTAGGTTTCCTTGCCTACCCGAGACGTGCGTCATCAGGTACCGGTAAGACTAGATGAGATTTCTCCCCAATCCAAAGTCAAAACCAAAAAGCTCGCCAAGTCTCTAGCTACCGAAATACATAATTTTCATCGAAACAATGCAAAACAGACGCCAACCTCTCATTCAATTTGAAACAATAAGTATACCCGCCGTCATTCTCAAAGCGAAGCCTCTTCAACTTGATTATATAAATTTACCGTGCAAGAGCGAAGCAGCTGACAGTCGAACATGCGAAGAAACGTGTGGAAATCAATTCTGAGAATTGCAGTCCTTTTGTCGTCTAAACGGGTCGCGACTTGCTTCTCGCTCTTTCCTACTGATGAGAGTTCACTAAGTCAAAACGAAACCGAGGGACCTTCGTTTAAAACTCGGTTATATCGACAGCAGAGCCTATCCATTAAACCCGTGTCCGAGCGTCCCTTGAGTGAGCTACTCAAAAGTCTCACAAGAAGTAATGTACCTGCCGACTTTCACAAGCGCTTAGTAGAAGAAGAAAACGAGCAAACACAATTTCGCTCGCTTCAGAAAAAGCTTCACCGTCGGTTGATGCTGTTCATTTCTTATTGAAGGCTGCCGCTGCTGGCGTGATTTTGGTTCTAGCTGCAAACCTTCTTCAAGGCGTATCCCTCGTCAAAGTATGGAAAGACCTTACTGATATTACAGCAATCAGTAGCCTTCTTTGGTTCCCCTTTCTCTGGATTCGACCGTCTCATATGCTGGGAGACTCCTTGTCGCTGGCGAAGTTCGTTGGGAGCTCAGACCTCATTGCCTACACGATGGATAATTTCTGGCCTGCGATGAAGACTGCGTTCACTCAGATTGTTACAGCCGAGCTATGGGGACGATTTTGGAAAGTGGCATCCAAGAAAATGAGTGTTGTTTTGGGTGAACCGTCAAAGATCGAACGACCAGTCCTGGACGGTCGTACGTGCCCGATTGGTTGACTGGGAGTTACACCTTCGTTGCGTCTACTGTTGAGAAAGGTTGTACAAAGCTTTTTCAGAAAACAGTGCAGAAACATTTGCACCAATCAATTGTGACTATTTCGTCAGTCATGGCGATTTCTCTGAGCAACTACGTCTTCCAGCAGGGAACGACTGGCAATGGTGCCGAGACGTGAGTCAACGAGTTTGTAATCACAACAGGATGTTGTAAATATTATTAGTGCCTTTTTTACTTTGAGATTAAGAGTCAATATTTTCGTCGTCTCCTTCTTCTCCCTTCCACAATGATAAATTGCTTCAGCTCTTCCCACAATTTTTTCTCTCTTCTCCCTCAAGGGCGCCATTCAGTTTAGCTGGTCTCTCTTGTCCATCGGATGCGAACCATAACTTAGAAACATGTGTATCACCTTCTTCCAAAGGTAATGCAGTATCATCTGATATGTAAATAGGAGGGCCTTTGTCCAGCAGCCGTCGCAGCTCAGCCTGGCAATCCGTCTGCTTGACACGGTCGACGTATTGATGGAATTGTTCTTCAAGTAGCTTTTGTACGACTTCAAGTTCGAAAATGCGGGCTTCCATTTCAAGCTGGGGTACGACTGATATTCGACTTTATAAGCGATGCAAGGTCAGCTATCACAATTTACTTTTTTAATTTAAGTAGGCCTCTAAATTCAGCTCACCGTAGTTTCCGTCTTCTACCGTAATATCTTCCATTGTGCAAAGACAGCAAAGTCCCTCTGGAGGTGTTCCGTGTTCATCGGGATTCGACATTCTCAGGTATTGTATAAGCGACAATAATGTTGATGTTTAAATTTGAAAAGTCGGAGATTATTCTGTTTTCCAACTTCGTTGTTGTTGTTGTTGTCAATCGAGCGATGTTTTTTCGCGGAAGTGCGAAGTGCGCAAAAGCATGGCGCCAAGGCAGTACCGGTGCGGTGTTTGTGCGCGCAGGCCAGCATCCTTGCGGTTCATTTTGGGTTTTGGGCGTGGAGGGAGAAAAAAGAGATCGTTCTCCAATTATTTTCCCCACAGTTTACTTTGGGAGAAACCGAGAACCTCTTGTTGCATTTCGAACTATTACTATTCAAACGTCCAAATCAAATGTTTAACTTCTTTTTCGAAGTCGTATTTGTCCAACAAAAGAAATACGCGGCTAAACAGAACGAGATGAAACGGCAAACCACATTCCTTTATCAGGGGAGGATTATCTACTCATACAGAGCATAGAGCTCACAATCGCTTTCATCAGAAGCAACGTTGCTCGTCCTATCACTCTCGTCGAGAGCCTGGTCTTCGATACTTATGTAATCGTTGTTTCCAGCGAGCACACGGAATTTGTCCATGATAGGCTTGATGTCATCATAAGTCACCTTTTGCAATACATAGCAACGAGGCCAAGGCGAACTCGTACTGATCTATCTTGTCGTCGTGGTCTTCAGCCTGCATATCAATGATGAGACCATTGGTTACCTCACGACGATCCCACGCATACTGACGACGAACTGCGCCTATCTCCTTGGACAACGGGCCGAGTCGACCTAAGGAATCTCCAACAAAATATGTCGAGAATACCAAAAGATGATCTGGACCCACCTCATATCAAAGGGCATATCGAGGTCACCGTACTTTTAATTGAAGACAGGATGAGTGAAAGTAGTCGGTGCTTCATTCCGATGAAAAATGTGACTTACCCCGATGGTCGTGGTAGTTTGAACTGCCCAATAAAACGTTGTCATCCAGGTCCACTGCTGAGTTTCTTCTTCAGAAAGTTCGACAAATATGCGAGCCAGAAGGACTCTATCAAGTTTAGCACAAGAAACTCTACCGCGATGATGAAGATTTTCACAAAGTAGCAGCGCTGGATTAGTTGGTACAGGAATCGTTCCTTTTCCACACTTCGAACGAAAGAATCCATGGCCCAATCATTCAGCTTGTCGAGTGGATTTCCGGTAGAAGACACGACCGCGGATATCGCGGTTACCAGCACTATCATACTTAGAATCATGTACAGTATGCCCACTAAAACATGCCATCGCGGCTGGTCCAG
>BROJ01000199.1:0-31218 GCA_026008555.1 Fistulifera pelliculosa | reverse complement strand
TGTCGGGTTGATCTTCTGTTGCTGCAGGAGAAGCCTCTGTCTTTGATTGTTGTTTGCCAGCTCCATTGGTTTGTTTCTTCTTGCTGGGCGATGATGAGGTAGTTGTCGCTCCTGGTTTGAGATTCAAGCGAGCTTCGAGCTCCGCAATGGCCTCGTCGATAATGTCTAGAGCAGCAGAAGTCATGGTTACTTTTCGAATGTAAGGTTTATTGTAAGTTACTCGTACTATTATTACTTTTTATAATTAAATGAAATAATAATGATGATGGTCGAATGAATAAATGGGGTGTGCCTTTTTTTTATTTTTACACGGACGATCCGCCATAGCTCGTATTAAAATTAGCCTTCCAAATTAAACCGTTTTATCGTTACGCGAGGTCTCATAATATTTCTCGATACGAGGTCCAAATTTCTACACCCCAAATTCCCCGCGATAGCTCGTATTAAAAAAAATCAACCGACAAATCATTACAATGTCGATACGAGGTCCGATTTTCAGCACCAAAAATCCCCGTGACGTGGTCGGCTCTCGTCCGCGCTTCTCTTCTCGTGCGTTTCCAGATGTACTGGTACGACTTTTTACGACACAACGAGAACAATGCGCATCATCGTCACCTCTTCCTTCTTTGGATGTGAGAACAACCAACAATCAAAAGAAGAAAAATAATACCGTACGGAATATTAATCAAGGAAAGAGAGACACCTTGTCGTTGTCGTTTCCTGAAATCAAGCAACGTTTTGTAATCGCACTACAAAACTCTTCTTCTCCTTCGTCTTCATTGCGCGGAACAAAACCATGAAATCAGGAGCATGCCTTTTCATTCCTCCGTTCATTCTCCTTTTCATCATTCTTTTGTCCTCGACACACCATGTAAACGCCTTTGCAATTCCCAGCATGAAACGTCATCACTTGAACACACAATTGAACGCACAGAAAGTCGAAGTATGCGCCGGCAAGGATTGCAAACGCAGCGGAGGAGGCCCTCGTCTCGAGAAACTCATTCAACAAGTCGTCGAGGAAGAGGGATTGTCGTCGACAGTGACAGTCGAACGGTGCTACTGTCAAGGAGAATGTGGATACGGTCCCAATGTATTGGTCGACGACAAACTCGTCAACAATGTGCGGGGACGCGAGGCCGTCTTGCAAGCGCTCGGAATTGCACAAGAAGCGTAATGCTCTTGTGGAGTGTTCTTGTCATTATGGCGGTTGCGTCTTTGCAGCCAGTGCAAGGATTTGTGATAATGCGGCGGCACTCTACAGTGTTATCGTCTTGTCGGTGTAAGGCAGAAGAGGACTTTGAACAGGAACTAGGAGAAATTGTAGGTGAGGATGCGGGTGGTGTATTGGTGGAAGATTTGTTGTGGAGAGTGGAGCGACTTCGTTTGGAAGAACAAAACACAAAGCGCTTCTTGAAAGCAGGGCCTCGGTTTTGCCCTATGATGAATGTCGAAAATGGGTGCAAGCTTGGAATCGATGGGATTGTGAGGATGATTGGAGGAACTGGATTGCCATGGGAGAAAAGCGTAATCCTTACATTCCGGTGAGTCTATTGTAACAAAAATGAAACGAATAGAGTTGCTCATCAATTGCTTCAATCACTCTAACGCTTTTATATGATTTCCGCTTTCCAGAGTGAACCGGATGTATATTACGGCAGGTTGGGAGAATGGATCTCGTGGGAACATTTTTAGGAAAAGATTATAGCTAGTAGGAATAATGAACAAACAGATCAAGTTATATGTCTAGACCCGTCTAGTATAGAAGATGATTCTTTATTCATTCATTCATTCACTTCCCCAGAGCCTTCTTGTGCTGTTGCACTCGTTTCCGTAACTCTTGCAGTTCACGCTCTTTTCTTCCATTTCGGCACGTTTTTGAAATCGCGAGGGTTGATAATACAAGACAATCAAAAGCGTCCTCCCACGGCAAATCCGCTCAGATGATCGACTGCGCTTTTGGCGTCTATGGGTGATATTATGAGGCGTGACAGTGTAAGAGCGAGAGAAGCGTTGACTCGAACGAAGAACCATTCAGACGACGTACCGTAAATATCTTCAAAACAACAAAGGCCGTCCTCTGGTGTCCTGTTATTTTGAAAATAGTTTCCCGGAATTCATGAGAAAGAAAAATACGCATTCTTGCTATTCAACGACACCAACGTACCTGTTTGTCCCCAATCGTATTTGATAAATTGCTCCGTATTTGCCAAATATAGCATACAATTCTTCAGCGGTAATGGTGAAAGGTAAATTTCGCACATATAAAATTCGATTGACTTCTGGAGGAAGGCGTGACTGCATTGAGTAATGAAATAATGATAATGGTGAGCAAAACATTCGAGAAGAGGCTACACACAGCACACAAGTGCTCAAAGAAGAAAAACGCAACTCTTTCTTACGTTTTGACCTCTGTTACCCTGAAATTCGACCATTCTTGTAAACTAAACAAAATGAATACCCCACGTCGCTCTGTCTATGTTAATCTTTCACAACAGTCACGATAATAGGTCGATTGATGATGGAAATAAGATTTTGTCATTATCATTTTGTCGCGAACGAAGCGAGCGATGGTCAGACGTCGAATTTTTCCTTGTCTCCCAGTTTTCGAGCTGGAAAGCAACCTCATTTTTTTCGTCACAAAAGCCAAAAAACACATCGAGCTCGAATAGAGCACGAGAGACCCTTCTAACAGATCTTTTCTCAAATTTCAATAGTCAGCATTTGTCATGACAAGAGGGATAATCAGGTCGTGTACAAGAATATTATCGTGTGCCATCGTTTGGACCGCCTTTTGTGGAAACCGTGTCACTCATTGCATTCGAAGACAAGCACCACGCGACGGCGTTGGCTTCAAACAACCGTGACCACGACCACAGCAGAGACTTCGAACAAGACGCCGACTTACTGTCTCATACAATCTCGAATCAAAGGACCCAGAGAAAGAATTCGAATGTAAAGTAGGACCCGCCTGTTTCTTTTGTTTTTCCGACAGACGCAAACTCATTATCTTGAATATGAATAGTAGCGGTAACTCCGATGGCTCTTCTAAGATGATGATACGGTACAGATAGCATGGCGCCGTATCAATATTTAAAATAATAAAAAAATTCTAGAGGCCAAAGTGATGGTTCATTTCTCGTTATTACTTTTATAGACCTACTAGTATACGACTTGCTTCATCATCATTTGGTCAAACAATACTCCGTCTCAACTACGCGAATCATCCACATCAATTTCAAGCTTTGACGACCGGTTTGCGAGGCGAATCTCCCAATAGTCGAAAAGCAATGGCTGCGGCAAGTAAGACGGCACTCGCAATCCAGCTGATGTACCAGTCCAAGACGGTCAAGAACACAACACCAAGGATCCACAGCACGAGTTGCAAAGAAGTACCAAATTTCGTAAAGTCAAAGAACGAGTATCCTCCAGGTCCGTACACCAACAAGTTCGTCTGGTATCCGTAAGGCGTCATGTAGTCGGACGCGGCCAACATGATACCAAAACCCATCAACTTCTTGTCAACACCAGCGCTATCCGCAACACCCATGGCAATGGGGAACACCAAAGCAGCAGCTGCGTTATTTGTCAACACAGCACTGATCAAATTGGTCGCAAACATGACTGCCCCGATCAATCCTGCGTCACCAAGGCCCATCGCTTCTCCAACGTCGACAAAAAGGTTGGCCAAGATATCCGCAAGACCAGAATTTGTCAACCCAGTACCAATGCCGAATGCCGAACCAATGATCACGTAGATATCCCAGTGGATCGAGTCCCGTGCTTCCTGTTCGGACATGCTTCCGATCGCCACCATTGCAAAGGAAGCAAGAAGCCCACCAATAACCAATTCGAGGACATCGGCGGTGGCGAGTGCCAACATCGCCAAGGTAATCAGCACGACCGGAATAATCAAACTGAGACGGGAGGAGCCGAATCTTCAACCTCGACCAGCAACGCGAACGACCTATCGTGTTCAGCACTCCTGGAGAGGAACGACGGACCGGCTTCGAGCAACAACACATCCCCTGCGTGCAACTTGATCTGACCCGGATGATCATGGACACGTTTGCCTTCGCGGTGGACTGCAATGACGGCTGCTCCATAGCGCGAGCGGAAGTGCGCTTCCTTGACAGTGTGGCCCACCAAGGAGCCATTCCGAGCGACAACGGCCTGCACCAAGCGACGATCGAAGATCGTATCCTCAATTTTGCCGACTTCCTCACTTTCGTACGAACGCAATCCGGGAATCTTGCGCAAATCACCAATCGCCGATGCGCTTCCACTGAACCAAAGGATATCACCTGCTTGAAGTGGGTCTTCTTGAGTAATAGCGATTGAAGATGGATGCTGGTCGCTTTTCTCGAACTGAGACAAGGCCTTGTCTACATTGGCCTTGCCACCTTGAATCGTCAACTTGTTGCTGGTACCTGCAGGAGTAGGGCGATCAATGGTCACTAGATAAACATCGGGTAGTCTCGTGATGCCATGTTGATTGGCGGATTTCCGACGAGACCGGATTTGTCAGCAACCACCATTGCTGTCAGGAATTCAAGCGACTCTTCCGCTTGCGGCGTCACTACTTGCAAGTCTTTCCATGCGGCTTCCACACCGTCGGCACGCTCAAGGTCGTCTTCGTCAAAAGCAGCACCACCGACACGTCCAAATAGTGACTTCGACTTCGAAACGGATTTGCCGAGCGGCTTGTAGAAATTTGCTGGGGCTCGAGCAGCAGCGGAGACCCTTCCTTGGCCTGCAACACAAGAACGTCGCCTTCCTTGAGCTGAGACTTTGGAGCAACAACCAATGCCGCTTTGTAGAGCTGGTGGAAATCGATCTCAGAGACCGTCTTGCCTTCCAATCGCGAGCCGCTGCGAACCTCGGCGCGGATCACCCGCATGCCTCTCTGCTTGGCAACACCACCCTCAGTAGAGAGCAGGGCGCTAAGTACACTCCAAATCTTTTCCAGGTCGGGCGAATCGTCTGCCTGGATGGTTTCGGTACGCCAAATGGACAACGAACGAGTTCCGTTGACAGCCGCCTCCGTATGGCGCAGTTCGAGACCAAGTTTCAACAACCCTTTCGAAATGTCAAGCAACAGTCCCGGACGGTCGGGTGCATTGATACCAACAACGATCACATCCCCATCCGTGCTCACAACAATCGCGGGAGGGCACCTTGCATGTCAGGATCCGCTTCGTTCTCTCCTCGGATAAGATCCGTCATCCGGTGAATGCTTCGCAAGCGTTCCTCTTCATCGGCACCAAGTAGAGACTCCTTGGTGGTACCGATTTGGATCACTTTCAACTCATTGGAAGTGGTGCTGCGAAGCCCGCCTTCCGAAGTCTCGTTCGTAAGGACTTCAAGACCATGTTCCTCGCAAAAGTCACCGAAAGATTCGACAAGTCCAGTGAAGTACAGAGTGTCACCAGGGTTGAGCACAAAGTCCTCGAAACAGCACGGTGAATATTTCCAGTTTCGGCACGAAGGACGCTGACCAGGTAGATACCACCCGTGTCGCGCAAACCGCTGCGCTGCACGGTACGTCCAGCAGCTGGAGACCAAGCAGTTACCCGAGCACCCAAAAGGATTGTATCTTCCTCCTGTTCGATCTCACCCGGGAGAAGATAGGGACTGACCAGTAGGATGTAGGCGATACCAACCAACGCAAGGGGCACACCGTACAATCCGATATCAAACAGATCAATCTTGACTTCACCATCGTATCGGTCTTCGATGAGACCCGACACCACCAAGTTCGTCGAGGTACCGATGAGAGTACAGGTACCACCAAAGATAGCAGCAAAGGATAGAGGAATCAGCAACTGCTGTTTTGGAAGGCGATTGTTCTTGGCCCACTGCAAGATGACCGGCATCATCACCACCACAATAGGGGTATTGTTCAGGAAAGCACTGAGCACGGTCACTGGAATCAGAATTCGCAGTTGCGCGCCCGCAATAGTCTTCGGAGTACCCAGCATCTTGGACATGTACCAATCAAGAGCACCCGTCTTCGTGATACCTTCCGCGACAGCAAATAGAATCATAACAGTAATCACACCGCTGTTCGAAAAGCCAGCGAGACCTTCCTTCACTGTAATGATCTTGGCGACCATGAACATAGTCATCGTGATCAACATGACATGATCCGCCCCAATGCGCTCCCAGACGAGACTTGCGAACATGAGGAGAATGAGAATGGAAGCGTACGCAACCTCCCAGGTCTCCCTGGGTTCCTCCTCTTCAAGGTGACGGCGATGATCATCGCAGGGGCACTTTGCAGTGTCTTCGGTTTCGAAAGGAAACATGCTCGGTTGAATCGATGGCAGTTGTTCGTACAAATGGCAAGTGAAACAGAATTTCTTCGCACTTGCTTTTTTTTCAATTAAAATGAGACGAAGTGGTCCATCAAACGAGCCGTTTCAACTTCGTCTTTCAGACCCGTACCAATGACTTCTTGCAATGACAAACACGACAGACATCCAACTGACACAATCAGACGTGGTGTACTGGCCTTCTCCGAAGACCTCGTACGTTGTTGCTCGTAACTAACAGTACGGGACCGATCCAGTCAACCAGAAAACTTTTCGCTTTTCGGTTCTCCAAGGTGTGGCGTCATCGTTTTTTATAGTACGAACACAGTTTCCTGGACAACGGACAACGGACTACACGTACCTGGTACAGGCTGCCAGCTTCGAGCTCACAGCGTTTCTAATTCTAAAACGGTGGTTTTCTGAGATAAGGACAGAGGACAGACACTCTCATAAAGCGTGACGATTAAACTGTGTGGCAAAGTAGGGTTCGGGGAGTTGAAGTTGGAAAGCAACAACCACCTCATTCTTTTATTTTCCGTCACAAACATCAAGGAACATCTAACAACCGAACTCGAATGAATAATAGAGCACAAGAGACCATTATTGTGCCAATCCGTCGATGCGTAGTCATTGCAAATTCTTTCTCGAACATAAGAATCAGCAGCTATCATGACAAGAGAATCCGGTCGTATACTTTAGACTATCGTGTGCCATCGTTTGGACCGCCTTTTGTGGAAGCCGTGTCACGCTCTGCAGTCGAAGACAAGTACCACACGACGGCGTTGGCTTCAAACATCCCTGAGCACGACAGCATCTATTTTCGTGCCTGTCACAGCAGCAAACGCCGGAGAAGTGGGAGCACGAATTACCCAAGCCGTGACACAGTCGGATTTGGGAATTGCTGTCCGACGATCGGTGGTACAAGGAGCACAAACGATGGATCGGATCGACGGGCAATGGGAAAGATTCTCGGACAAGTACGGTTTGGGCAAAGAGCGATCGCAGCGTCCAGACCGACCGGCACCATTGGTCATTCCAGATCCGCTGCCTCTGGATCCGACGCTTGCTCCTCGGGTGTTGCAAGCCAGCGATCAAGTGTTTCTCGAGTTGTTAAGGCCGGTCGTTTCGCCGGCACAATTGACGCAGCAAATTCGAACAGTCGGCAATGCAGTAAAACCCGCCTTTGTTCGATCGTCTTCTTATTCGGCCGACAGCCCCGCACAGCAATTCAATTTTGATCTTTACGTGCATTACAAGGCGTACTCCGATTTGATTCTTCAAATGACACCGCAACTCAACAACAATGGCGCTTTCAAATTCGCCGACTTTTTTGAAGCAATTTCAATCGAAAATGGGAACAGAAGTGTTGCAAATACTGAATATACCGTCGTATTCGTCTCTATCATCGTCGTCAATCCAGGAGAAATTGAATGCATTGGATCAATATGGACAAGCTGTCGTCAAGACGGGTTGGGTCGCTCAAGTGGAACACATGCGTCCCAACAAGGAACAGATTCAAGACTGGCAAGACGACGCTGATGATTTGGTGTGGACCATGGCATTGAATGGGATGTTACCTTGGGGACACAACTGCTGTTGCAAGAACAAGGATTTCGATTGTACCCGAATCTGGGGAAACTTGCTGTGCAATCTATTTTGGGGCAGTCCTGTACGGTCGATGATTATTACATGGACACGGATTACAACTCGGATCCTGATCGTTTCGAAGTCAAACAAGTTCTTTTGAATATTCAATTGGAGGGTTAACACCGATATAGAGTTTGATTAAAATAAAATATAAATGTAATAAGAATGGTTTTTTTCGTTCACGCAATAACAATGTGAACCTTGCCGACGGGGTTGCACTCACAACATGTACTTGGCAGGCATCTGGATATCTCCATCCAACTCCAAGTCCAAAAGCTTGATGACCTCTTTCGGTTTCTTTTCCATGCCATCCGCCAACTGCTCGATAAAATCATTGCATTGTTCACGGCGTTTCTTCCAAATGTCGCGCATGTGGTTGATGCTCTGCTTCAATCGGTTTTGATTCTGCTCTTTTGCGCCGCCACCTTGTATGCTGTGGATGCGTCCTTTTAGTTTGTTCAACTCGGATTGGAGCATCTGGAACTGCGTTTCCGCTTCTTCCAACTGCCGCGACAAGTCCTCATTGGAGGGACCATCGCCTTTTAACGTTGCCAGCATGCTTTGGGTCTGGGTATGATCTTGAAGTAGCTTGTCATATTCTGCTTGCGTGGCTTCAATCTCCGTCACCGAGGCCAAATGGGATTGTAGTTCTTTGGCTTTGGTGCCATAATTGACCCAATACAACTCTTACTCTTGTTGCCATTGGCCGACGTGAATTCTTTCTTCACCACCAGATTCTTATCCGTTAACGAAAGCATGAGAAAGTTCAATGCCGCCTCGGTTGTTTTGAGCTCTTGCGCCAACGATTTCATTGAAAATGGCTTGTACGACAACATCATGTGCTGAAAGACTTGATCTTGGAATGTCATCTTTTCTTCTTTACTGGTTGGGTCGTTTGGTGGTTGCTGTCTTTGGTTGCCTTTGTATCTACTTTCCGCGGAGGAGCGCTCGTCGTATCTGACCTTTGAGATTTAACTACGGGCGCAGACGCGGGACATTTTCTTTGCCATGATTGTCGACTTGAACCGGCTGAACAGGAGCCGAAGCCATTTTCTTGGCCTTTTCTTGTTTCGTTTTGAGTTTTGGAGGAGACGCTTTTGATTGCTTTGCGGACGCATGATTGTCGTCATGGAGCGGGCGTTTCTTGTTGTTCGTCGTTTCTGCCTTGTTGTTGTTAACGCAATCGACGACAGAAGAAGACGCTGGTGCCTGTTTTACCTCCAATGCTGTTTTGGCGTCCGATGACGCATTGGTGACTTTGGATGTCTTCTCCGTCCCTTGCGAGATGGTGTCCTCCTTGCTTTTGCTGTTGACGACAGTTCGTTTCTTCTTCTCTCCCGACACTTGTTTCGACAAGTCTTTGATCGTACTATTCAATGCTTCCTCTTTTACATCACCCGTACGAGTCTTCTTCTTCTTCTCCATCACATAATCATTGTACCCTTCATCATTCCTAAAAGGAGGAGGACTTTTGTGACGCGGTGACTGTCGGCGTGGCGTCGGTTTCTTCTTCTTGTTGTTGTTGTTTGTGTTAACGTTACTTGCTGTAGTCATGCGCGTCAATGTAAACGAAGGCACTTCTTCTTCTTGCTGCTGTTTCTTCTTTTGCTGCTGCTCTCGGTCGCTTGCAAATCAACAACAAAACTATTCTGCGTCTGAAAGTCCGGACTCGGCAAAGCTTGCGTATTGACCAGAGACGCCATGTTGGGAGAAAAGGAACTTCCCAAGGTTGATTCTTCTTCACTCGATGAAGAAGATGAAGACGAAGTACTCAGAGCCGGCGAGGATTGCAACGAAGTAATGTCAATGACGTTCATCGACGAAGAATCATCCTTTTCACCAACAATGAAGATTCGTGTAGATCGTTGCCGTTGTATTTGCGTTTCTTGAAAGAAGCGCTAGAACCGGAACTGGAAGGCATTTGTTTGATAGCTTGCTTGCTTGCTTGCTTGAGAAGTAGTAGATTGTTGAATGTTAATATCAGTTGCTCCGTAGTATTTATTGCAAACCAGAACTGCGTTCCGAGGCAAACAAATGTCAGAGCAATGCGATGCGACGATGATATGGCAAAAGCACTTTGTGTCATTCATGTTCTTCCTCATCCTGCACTAAGAGTAAGGTTCACCCTCCACCCGCCATGGCACGGCCCTTGCTGGGAAACGCGCAACCAGCAAAACACAACGCGCAAAACCTCAAAACAGCCTCCAAAAGCAATTGTCGTCGTCCATGAAAATGACAAGCACAACACAACAATCATATAAAAAGAAAAGCAATCATGGAGCATTTGGAACAAGAGAACGAGGTAATGAACAAGTCAGAAGTTGCCGGTGTTGCTGATGAGACAAAAGTCGAAGAACACGAAAAGAATCAACAACAGTAAACGAGAACGAAGCATCATCGTCGTCGTCGTCGTCTCCGGAGAAAAGCGCAGTGCGCCGAAAGAATGGCAAGAAGAGCGGGAGGAGCTTGTAAAGAATACTGTCGAAGAAGCGGAACACACAAATAATTCAATTGCAAAAGAAGACGGACCAGAAGAAGCAAATGAGAGTAATAAAAACAAGAAACAGCGGAATCCTTACCTATCGACACTGACACGCAACAACAATCAAGCAATGACAAAGTAGCGTCGCCGTCGACTGACTTGCCGGGACGACCCGTCAAGAAAGCAAGGACTGCATACTTTATTTTTGCGGAAGAAAAGCGTCCCGAATTGCAAAAGCAGGTGCGTTCGTATGTATATGTATTTGAAAAGACTTTCTTCACTTCATTTCATTGTTGTTTTTTTTCAAACGCATTTCTCACTCTTGAAATCTACTTCTACAATCACTCAGCACACTGGTGTGGGTGTTGCAGCCATGGCTAAATTGATTGGACAGCTTTGGAGTACATTGTCTGCCGAGGACAAGAAGATCTACCAGGACAAGGCCACGGCCGAGCGAGAACAAGTCGCCCAGCAATTACAAGCATGGAAAGATGCTGGAGGAGTCGTTGAGGAACCTACTGCCGCCGCCGACACTTCCGATCCAAATGTCCTCGTATTTCCCGCTGCACGCATTCGCAAAATATGCAAATTGGATCCCGACGTCAAAAACTTGTCCAAGGAAGCCTTGTTGCTTGTGTGCAAATCAGCAGAACTAGCATTGGCGCAATTGGGCCGCGAATCGGTCAAGGTGGCGCAAATTCAAAATAGACGCAAGTTGGTTCCCGATGACATTGCACAAGTGTGTGCGACCCGGGAACCCTTTTGTTTCTGCGCGAGGATGTTCAAGATTTGGCGCGTGCGGCTTCGGCTAATGCACAACAAAATAATGCCGGCAAGAAAAGCACCAAGGCGACCGACGGTAAACCACAAGGTCGGCCTATCACAGACTTTTCGCTCCAAAATCCGTGCAGCAACATTCGTCCGCATATATTCGATAAGAAACATGTATCAAACAAACAAACAAACAAACAAACAAACAAAACAAACAAACGAATCAATAGTATAGTTACAGTGTCGTAATTCACTACGTAAAGAACACGTATTTAGGAGCGCAAAGTGTTTTTCCCAAGCATAGTCAGTTTCAAAAGCAAACGTGCGAACATAACTAACGTAGGTACAGGTAGAGGTCGTTGTATCACAGTGCCATTAGCTATCACTTTCGCCTCCTCTTACTTTTTAAGTTTCGTCAAAAGTACAGAAGATTGAAGCAGCTTGACACATTTAGCACCCTAAAGTTCATACACTACCAGGCAAACATCCGAACGAAGATATCGTCAGGTTTAGCGCGTCGAAAGTACCATTTTGAGCCCTCACTGTAGATCCAAAGGACTGCTCCAGATACCAAAGCACACACCCAAGGAACCCAGCCGACTGTTGCCGATCCGACAATATCCTGAACTCCAGGGACGTACGTAAAGAAGATTACCATTGCGAAACCAAGTCCAACTCCGTAAAACGTCAGCTTGTTGCCGAAGCCATGCACAAATATGGAGCTCGCTCGACTTTGCAAACCCAAATGTGACAGAACTGGGCCACAGTCAAAGTGATATAGAATGCGGTAACGCCTTCTGAAAAAATCGTTCGTTGCTCGGCAGCAGAGTAGTACCTTTTCGTTCGCTCTATAAACACTGGTTCCGAGGCCGTCAACGTGAAAAAGTCCCCATTTTTCAAACCTGGCGCGTGGAAATCAGAGAGACGGAGGTCATTTTGCCTATAAGAAAACCAGTATGCCATGAGGCATCCGACTGAGATGATCACTCCGGATGTGACGTAGGAATAGAGCATTAGTACAGGGGAAACCAACCTATCCCTCGCAGGATCTCGAGGCTTCCGCTCCATGAGGTTTGCCTCGGCCTTTTCATAAGCCAAGGAAATCGCAGGCCCCAATTCGGTTCCGAGATCAATTGTCAGAACCTGCAATGCTGTAAGACCCGCCGGTACACCACCCAGCAGACTGATAACGGCGGACACAACTTCCGGGAAGATATGCGCCAACGTATACGCAATCGTTTTCTTGATGTTTTCAAAGATTTTACGCCCCTCTTCGATACCATCGACAATTGAAGCGAAGTTGTCGTCCATGAGCAGGATATCGGCCGATTCTTGGGCAACGGCAGAGCCGTTCAAGCCCATTGCTATTCCGACGTCAGCCTGCTTCAACGCAGGCGCATCATTTACACCATCACCGGTTACAGCCACAATAGCACCCAGGAGAGTCTGGCACTTTTAACAATGAGAAGTTTATGAGCGGGCGTCGTTCGAGCAAAGCAGACACCTGGTTTCGACAAAATAGTATGCCACTGATCATCCGATAACGCATCGATGCGACTGCCGTGAATGACTGCTCCCTCGCTTGTTTCCCAGTCAGTCTCCGAGGTTTCATCTTCCAATAACAAGATGTTGTTGTCGCCCTTGAGTAGACCCACTTGCTTTGCAATAGCTCTCGCTGTGAACGGGTGATCCCCGTAACCATAAATACTTTCACTCCTGCTTTATGGCACTTTTCAATGGCCTCTGGAACGTTATCACGGGGCGGGTCCATGATTGCAACCAAGCCAATAAAACAGAGATCGCTGGTAGGAAAATTGTAGTTGTCGCCGTCAATATTGAACACAACGTCTTCGGGGCTTTAAAGTGCGCGAACATAGCGCCAACACGCGTCGACCTTTCGATGCGAACTCTTCGTAAGTATTGGTAAATTCTTCCTTGAATGCTTCTGTGATCTCGCTCCGCCGTTAACGCCATTGTTCGAAGCGAATGTACGGCACCTACCCAAAATGACTTCCGGGGCGCCTTTCATTAGCACCTCATAGTCAACTTCCTCGTTTCCTTCCTCTTCTCGAACACTCTCACGCGACTTGACAATAACCAACTGCCACTTGTTCGTGCTATTGAAAGGAACTTCGAACAAAATTGGGTAGTCCTGGCGTACATTTGATACCGAATGCATTCTATCGCAGTACGACAACAAGGCACAATCCGAGGGATTACCCGAAAACTTGGGAGCTCGCGTTTCTTGAAGTGATAATACAGACTGTTGCACGCTATTTCTCCACGAAAGTCTCGAAACGTTAGAGATACGTTGTCGCTGCGATTCTCGGATACTTTCGTCAGCCAGGTCCTGATCTTCGTCAGAAATAGGCTGTCCCCTATTGCATAGAATGGCAGCGCGATACAACAGCGCTTGAGGCTCATGGCCAGCCAAGGACTTAGCCTCCCAACGATGACGCTTCACGAGTCTCTGGTTGTACCAAATATCGGTGACTGTCATTTCGTTCTTGGTGAGCGTCCCAGTCTTGTCCGAACAGATAATCGACGTGGATCCCAGCGTCTCCACGCAATCGAGGCGCTTCACCAGCACCGATAGCTGCGCCATGTTGCGAGCAGCCAGCGAAAGCAAAGAAATGACCGTCGACGGCAGTCCCTGAGGTACATTGGCAACAATAATGATCAAAAAGCCGTTTACAAAGAGCTTGATGATCTCGGTAGACGAGTCGGCTTCTTGCAAAAGACGCTGGCAGTAAAGAAAATGCTTGCCAAGCTTACTGCAACAATAGCGATCAGCCCAACAAAACGCGGATTTCCTTTTGCAAGGTAGACTCTCCCAACTCCGTGTCGGACGCCAGCTTGGCGATGGTACCAATTGCTGTCTTGTCTCCCGTTCGCACCACCAATCCAATGGCCATACCGTCAAAGCACAGGGAACTATTGAAGATCAAATTTTGCACTCGATCGTTCTCGTTCCGTTCTCCGATACCTGATCGGAACACAAGATCGGCTCGGACTCGCCAGTCAAGGAGGCGCACTCTGTCTTGAGACCTCGGCACAAGAGCAAGACCATATCAGCAGGAACTTTGTCCCCATCCTTGACAAGAACGAGATCTCCCGGAACCAACTCCTCGACTTGGATTGTCTGCTGCTGTCCATCGCGAAATACCGTGCATGTTTTCGCCAACATGAGGGAGAAAGAATCAATAATTTTGAAAGCCTTTCGCTCCTCGTGGTACTGACCGAAACCTGTCAAAAGACGACGACAAAGAGAACAATGCCCAAATACAAGTTTGTGATGTCGCCGGCAATAGCATATGCCACCACTGACAACACTGCACTTGCATTGAGCAACATCAAAAGGTATTTTGGAACTGCTTCAAAAGGAGCTTCCATTCGGGGTCCTAGGAGGAGGGTCAAGCCGTTTTTCCCGTAAGTGATCAACCGTTTCTCGGCTTCGGAAGACGAAAGACCTGCGCTCTTTTCAATGTTCTCGAGATTGATGCGGCTGTCCGGATTGATCGCTGCAATCGCTTCGATCTCCATGTAGGGCTCGACCGGAGCGTCGTTCATCGCGACCGACTCCTTGCCGTTCGGCGAGATGCCCTTCTCCATGATGTCTTCCCTGAGGAAGGGCGTTTTGGAGACGTCAACATCCAATACCATCTTCAGTTTACAATTTCGCTGATTCTAACCGTACGATGTTTTGGTTTTCAGTTCTCGTGAGAGTGTAAGAACTTCTCTCAGATCGTCGATAAAAGAGGAATGGCTCCAAAATACGAAAGGGACCAAAATAATGAGATGAAAACAAATAATGAGCAATCTGCAAATGCACACTCGGAAGCTGGAAGCTGCAACAGTGCAACCGCACTAGAGTAGAGTACAGATCAGCGTTCCTTGGACACACACTTTTACTGAGGTCAATCAAAACACTCGGAAGCTGGAAGCTGCAATAGTGCAACCGCACTAGAGTACCTGGTAGAGTACAGATCAGCGTTCATTGGACACACACTTTTACAGAGGTCAATCACAACTAGGGTTCTGAACGGGTCCGGCATATTCACCCGTCCGCCGGAAGGGGCCGCGGGCTCCGAGGACCCGTCCGGCCCCGTCCGGCGGACGGGTCCACACTTTGGAAACCTCTACGAGCAGACCTTTACGACCAGCCCAAAATCAGACCCTTGCATCTGAATCGCAGTTTCATAAACACAACTGAACCATGCTTTAAGTCGCTGAGTTTACATGCAATTGGCTCTCTCCAAGAACCAGTAGAGCTAATATATTGCGTGTCTATGCTTGGGGTATGTGGTACGTGCGGATGTGTTTATTTTCTTTGTATTGTCGAAACTCACGGCGTAATCGTTTTCTGCAGGGTGGCTGGATGCAAAACACAACCGCAAAATTGACACTTGTACCTCGGGCTATCTTCTTCTGTCGGTGTTGACAAGCTGGATTTTTGCACTCGGAACCATCTAAATGTAAAGACATTTTATATCTAAACCTCGATAGACCAAATCAGCAACGAACTGCAACTACAACCGAACACTTGCCGATCAAATGCTTCAATCTTCAATGGAAACTTCTCAGATTTGCTTTTGAAAACTTGAAAACCAAACTGCCAACTGGTGTCAGAGCGTCAGAGCAAGACGTACCTAATAGGTTATGAGTACCCGTCCAAACCCGTCCGGGGTAAACTGACCCGGCCGCGGAAGGGTGGCCACCCGTCCGGCAGGGTGGCCACCGCGGACGGGTAAAACCCGTTCAGAACCCTAATCACAACACTCGGAAGCTGGAAGCGGCAACAGTGCAACCGTACTTAGTACGGATCAACGTCCATTGGTTACACACCCTTCACCTCACCCACACGACACACGATACACGAGACACGAGGTCCATTTTATATTCCTGCGAGGTCAACCGTCAACGGGTCCACTTCGGACTTGACCTTTTGATGAAAAACGTGTGAACCCAGATGATGTCAGATGTCAGTGAGACATTTCTGTATTTGTGCAGTGCATTTTATTTTTTTATTATATAAAAGTCATTAAGTCATAAGACATATGTCAACATCAGGCAACGGGCACCGCACGAGGAGCATTCGGATCCATCCCTACCAGGTACATCCGCGCGGTAACTTTCGCACGCGTACTCGATCAACAAAATGTTTTCAAGTAATAGTAGTCTAGTTGAGTCTTAGTCAAAAGATTTCATCTTCAAAACGTATTCGAATGGCAGATCAGAAGGAGCGACCACAACCACTCCAATACATGCGTCACAACATGTATCTCCAACTTGAACAAGTTCACCCAATTCAATCTTTCACTTTAGACAAGCTCGTTCAGCTTTTGATGCAAGCACTGACCTTCCTCAAAACGAGCTTTGATGAGGAACGACTGGGGTCGTTTTGCGGAATCGTTGATTCCTGCAAACAATATATTCGCAATTCGCCCTTGTTGCCCTTGTTTGGCGGTGGACTTTTCGGAAAATCGAATTTCGTCCCAGACGGAATACTCATATTCACCACTGGCTTCCCCATCACGCTTCGTGCAATCATGCGGTGACGAGACGAATCCGTCTTGGATCGTTGCAGTCGCAAACGGGTTTTCTGAAGCAAAGCTTTCCAGCCATCTTCGCGGCAATAAATAGTGACCGGTTCAAAGCTCCCAATGTCATCCCAGTCCGGATCAGCAACTTCTAGCACAACGGCTCCTCCTTGATTCGCAGGGACTTCGTCACTGGGTTCACCTTCTTGGGGAGCAGAACCAGAGGCGATACTCGGTCCAGTGCCGCTGACGAGGCCAGCGCACCGGATGCTACAGGCGAACTAGCCGCACCAAATGTAAATGAGCCGCTCGGTGCAGCAGGCGGCGCACTGGTTGAAGCAGATGTATTGGCTGCACCAAACGCAAACGCATCGGTCGATGCGGCAGGCCCTGTACTGGTCGAGGCGAACGTACTTGCTGTATTATTGGACGCGACAGGAGCACTTGCAGCAACAGCATTAGGTGCCGCTGCAGCAACAGGAGCAGCAGTGGGCCGTTCTGCCTCAAATATGCGTTTCTGAACCTTGCCAAGATTTCGCATCATCTTATGAATCAGATATTCTTTGCGATGAACATCATCACTGCTCAACAATTCCTCATAATTTTCGAACAGAGACTGCTCGTATTCTTTCTCAATTCGCCCACCCGACGCAGCAGATGCATTGTTGGTACCAAACGTAAACCCGCTCCCCGACGTCCCAGCCGTCAAATTGATTCCAGCAAAGCTCCCATACCAGCTGAAGCAGTGTTCGATTCGTTAGTTACAGTTCGCTTCGCACGAACGATACGTCGCTGCTGCAACACTTCTCCGCTGGCGCGTTGAATTCCTTCTCCTACCTCCGCTTCTTCCTCGTCGCGTTCCGCAGCTTCGTAGTCTTCTCGCCGCATTTGGCTATTTTCGTTTCCGCGTTTGCCTCCCATTATTGTTTGGTGGATTATTTCCGGATAAAGAAACGTTTGATTTCAAACAGTATATTGGAATATTGTTTATACTTTGTTGTTGTTGTTGTTGTTGTTGTTTGGGTGAAATGGACGTCTCTCTCGCAAATAATAAGCGCAATGCAACGGAAACGTTTTGGGGCACCGCACGCATTGTTGCTGTCCGTTCTGCATTGCTTCCTTACCAAACGTCTTCTATACACTCCGGAACGTCCAACCGGTTCTAATACTTGTATTGTCCTAGAAGTACCGGATCTTGTCGGAACGGTAAAAATAAGAACCAAGATACGAAGTGCAAGCAGCAAAGGAGAAATAAACGAAACACAAAAGCGCCCAAAACAACAAAACAATAAAAGCGTTTGAAAACCCGTGTTTTCTCTTTTTTGAATCGCTTGAACATAAGCCAAACCCAATCCAGTATATCATCTTTGTGCGGCTGCGCGATGCAATAATCAACTGACAATGGCATTCAAGGGCGTGTTGCATCTCCGTATAGCTTGGCTGGGGATCGCCGTTCTTCCTCACGTTGCGGCATTCGGCACACCGTTCGTATCACGTTCATTGCCCAGAAATTCCCGCATCGCACTCTTTGTGCAACAAAATACAAAGGCAAAGAATGTCTTTCAAGAATGCGACACGATTGCGTGTATTGAAGAACAATGGGTCGATGTTCGAAAATTGCAATTGAATGCGACGGCGGTTGCTTTGAAACGAACGACACAATTGTTGTTCGCTGGACAACAACAACAAGAAGAAGAAGCGATAACACTATTGCCAGAATTGATTCATGCGCTCGATCGACAAATTATTCAAGATAAGGACCGATATCCGGTTGTTGGCATTACCAGTGCATTGATTTCGTTATCGGCGCTCATGACGAGTCCGTATTCGAACCATGCCGATTTTAAGAATATTCATTGGGAGGAGTTGGCAGGACGGTGGTGGAAGACGTTACACACACAGCGAGTCCTTTCTTTCCAGTCAAAAACCTCACCGCATGGTCAAATTGCTCCGATTGGGATTAATGTTGGGTTGGAATCGAAAGAATGACAATGTCCTTTTATTTCCATGTGTCAACGACTTGCCAAAGGTGATGCAATGGCAAGAATCAATGACACTGAAATTGTACGTACGGTTTTGTCATTCAGTCATCAAGAACGAGAGTGGATGGAGGAAGAAATTGTCTTGTTGAAGCTTTATTCAAGACGAATCAGGAAATACAGTGTACGTACAGAGCTGGATCGAACCGCCTTGGTGCAGATCCTCAAGGCCATTCAAAAGTTGTTAAAATGGCTGCTCGCTTGAACTACTCGTCCGATGACGTTATCAAAGAACTACGAGTGACTTATTATACATTGGCGGCCGAGTTTTTCAGAGCAACGGAAAGTGTTGATGACAACCCCACGAGTCCATCCGAGGCCTATTTGTTGTGGCAGGTATCACGAGATTTGAGCTTGAACCCAGAGGATGCACTTCGCACCACAATTATGAAGCGACTGGAAGCGAATTCCAGGTATTTGATTCAAAAGGCGACTCTCCGGGAACTTGCACTCTTGTCGGACGTATTTTGCTGTCATCCAAGTTCAAGACGAGTCAGATTGTTCGCCGAATAGGGCAAGTATTAGAGAATGACCCAGCCGTGGTGTCGGGTGAAGTTCACCCTGGATCATTAGCAGCGTACTGAGGTATGCTGTGTTGGCTGTCCCCAAAATAAAGACGAAAGATGCGTCCGGCAACAAGGGCTTGCTGGAATTGTTTCGCAAGCCTCCAGTCGCCGATCGAACCGACGAACTTCTTGAGACACCGTTCAAGAGCGTTTTGCTGGATCTTCTTCAGCGACCTGACTTTATAGGAAGAACGAGCGCCGATCAGATTGCTAATTTTCTGTGGTTTCTGCATTCGGTTCGGCTGTACAATAAGAATGCTATTTTTGCCATGGGAAATCGCGTTCTGGATCCTGAGGTTTCCTCCAACTGTTCGCCAAAGGTGGCATGTCGTCTGTTGGGCTCGTTTACGTCCGTGTTTTTGTACAGTGATGAATGGGACGATTCAGGAGAGGTAGACGAGCGCCAAGATCTCCTTTCGCGAATCTTTACTGCTCTTGGTGAACATCTGCTGACGGTCAACTTGTCGGTGTTAGACATTTCAACCGCCTTGTATGCGTATGGCAAAGCATCTTTCGTGCAAGACATGGGTGTATTTGACCATCTTACAACTCAGATGGCCGACCGTATCAGAAAGAACGACGAGACAATCAAACTACGTCAGGTTGCTCAAAGCCTTTGGGCCTGTGGTAAAATGTCTGGTACGTCAGTGGTGGTTGCTTTACGTATTGTGCATTTCTGGTTACCTATCTAACGTTTTGTTTGAATCAAGGATTTGAGAATAGGGAAGATGACGAACAGGAACAGCTTGACCAGGAGATTCCGTTTGAACGAGCCGCGTATGAAATGGCTCGTTATTTGGTATTTATTCGCCTGATTTAACAACCAGGGATGTCACTCAGTCGCTGTGGGCGCTTGGTATGATGCAGATATCAGATCCTGATGTTACCCGCCCTCTCATCAGCAAGGCTCAGGATCTTGTTCGTGAACTGAACACACAAGAGGTTGCAAACATTCTTCTTGCACTTTCACGAATGAAGAGTGAAGAATTTAAGGCTATTTTGATCTGACTCGGCGTTTTACAGGCACTGATCAATCAGTCCTCGCAAAACCTTCTACGCAAGAAGCAGCAAATATTATTTATTCTCTGGGCAGACTGAACATTCGAGACGATGAAGTTTTCAAGTACCTCTCTTCCATCCTTATGGAAAATATCGATGAAACAAGTGCTCAAGCTATTGCAAACGTATTATGGGCTCATCGCGTGGTACACATACCGCCACCACGAGAATTACTAGATCGATGGACCATCAAAAGTTGGGACTTGTGTCGGTTCAGCCTCAGTTTGATTTCGACGACTGACTGTGTGGCTGAAACTATTGATTGATATCGATACTGAAACCGGGTCGGAACAATCCATGCTATCGCTACTTTCCGCGAGCATCTTTGACCGCGTTGTTTCCCATACCTAACCCCATCCAGGAGTCGCGTTGCTTGAATATGAGCAGAGAATTATAAGGCTTTTGTACATTATGTACGCAAATTACCTTTCTCAGTGGTGTGATGAGAACAAGGTCTCTTTCTGTCAAATGGTTCGGTCGTTCAACCATAGTGTTTTTGACGTGGAAGTCTTGGGGACTGGCAATTAGCCTGCTCCGTGAGCTATCAGTGTGAGTGTTTACGGCCAGGGTAGACTTCAAACCCACGTAACTTTTCGTAGGCGCAAATGTTGATGAAGTTGTATCGTTATCAGAGGAGGTCTATCTATACCTCATCAATCCTAGTTGCCATTGCTAATAGGTGCGACTATCCATCAAATGTGGACGTGTTTTACTTGTTACTTCTTTTCACCTGTTTCGTATTATTTTTCGCCTACTTTATGCTGATAAAGACTTTCTGTAAGCAAGGTTTGACCGTTATTTTTTTATCGTCTAACTTAAGTGGCTACAGATTTTCTGTGTGCAGGATTTGACCGCTACACACTTTCTGTACGCGCGGTTTGGCCGTCTTATTTTTCTAGTTCGGTTTTCGAATCAATAAGGTTAGGGACACGTACTGTATGTGTGCATCGATTGATGTTGATGGGAGATCGCGAGCAAAGATTTTGCCAATCACATTCAACACAATCGGTTGTGAGCAAACAACAAATGAATAGAGCCTTCTGTTTCTCTGCCAGGATACCGATTCTTTCGTGAATGTCTACAGCAAAGTATTTCATCTTTTTACTTTGCGCGATAGAATGCTATTCGTTTCTTCTTCGCAATGAAATCAATCGCCGCCTATCTGACTACTCGGCATCGGCTCCCTTTTCGGCTGCCTCCAATGGCGATATTGATGCGGCGCGTCGACGGATAATCTCATCGACGGGCAGTATTCTTTCTCTACCGTTAGTCATGTCGCCTCTTCCTGCGAAAGCAGCTTCTGTCTTTCAAGCCATGCAGCAAAAGCCCGCACGTCACGTGATGCCTCATCGTTGTATGTTTTGTCGCCTCGACGGAATGCGATCAAAAACTCGGAACCTTCGCCTTCCTTTTCCGAGACAAATTACCAATCGAGTGTGGAGTTGTGTTTATTAAAGGTTCTACCGGTAAAGAATATGCTCTTCAATAGTTTGGTGACAATACTGGACGAGGCATCAGCCGTTGTGAATGCGGATCAAGGTGATTTGAATTTATGGGATACAACGTCCAAAAGTGTCGAAATGGCGATCCGTGAGCTCGATTCGAAACGTGGTCAATTCAATTTTGCGTTCAATCCAGAGGACGCAACATTGCTGCAAATTTTGAAAGGAGAAACATGTGAGCGTCGTGTCGAAGATCTGCGAACCAATTTAGTGGAGTTAGTTTCAGCGGCTCGTCAACGAAATACGACAGCTTTTGAACTTGTGCAAAAACGATCCTTGCTTTCTCTGAGTGAAGTGGGAGAGCTGCTGGTTCCCAAGTTTCCGTATCAAGTGCCGACTCAAGGAATGTTTTCCTACCTTCCGCGTTTGCAGGGACGAGCTCGTGTCACATTTGTAGTTCGACGGAATCGACGCATCTTGGGGAATGTTACCATTCTAGCGGATGGTTACACGGCTCCCATTACAGCAGGAAATTTCGTGGATTTATCTATTCGCAACTTCTACACTGGATTGCCGATCAAAACCATCAGGAAAAGGTGGTGCGCGGATCAGAGTTTGAAGTCGCGAGCCTGCCTATTCTAGGGCAGTTTCAAGAAGGATTTTATGATCCACTGACTGGAAAACCACGCCATCTTCCTTTGGAGATTATTCGCGAAGAACAAAGTGGTGTCCCTGTCCTAACATATTCGCAAGGGCTGTCGAGCCTCTCGGATGTGACTTTGGAGTCGGCGGATCAAAGCAAGCCCTTGCTTAGCTTTCGCACACCAGGATTAGTTGCCATGAATCACCCAGATCGCCTGTTGAATGGAGCTTCTTCCGAGTTTTCGCTTTACAAGAGACGAGTGTGTTTGAAAACAAACGTGAATTATTGGATGGTGAATATGCGCCTTTCGGATACATCATTGAGGGCTTTGACCTGTTTCAGAAGCTCCAGTCGAACGATATCATTGAAGACACTATTGTGGATGAGTTCGGGCAGTTGAGTCTGATCAAAATTCGAAGATCTAGTTTCTCGGAGGTGGTTCAAGCAAGCAGCGACGACAAAGATACTACTTGAATTATCCACGCGCAACAACGAAACCAAATGATTATCGTGAAGCACAGATCTAGATTTGACATGTAACGAACTGCTAGTTTTAAGCTTGCTTCATAGTTTTGGATTGATGATAGGAATTATACAGGTAAGACAAGGCTCTTCCATGAATCATGGGTGCTTTTCGCGCCAACAAGGCAACTCGCCAGCAATTTGTTTCTCTACGATCCAACTTGTTGAAAATACTTCCAAAGTACACTGAACGCCGCACCTTGAATTGCGTTAGTTAGCAACCTCGTTTGCAGGCCTCGGCCAAAAGCCCAACCACGCCATCTTTCTCTATGATGATCTGAATGACTTCAGGATACGACAATTCTTTCTGTCCAGCTGTCTCTCCTCCTAATTGAGCAGTTTGTTTGGTAGTCTTGATCACGCGAAGGCTATTCGATATGCAGTCAGAAACGCACGATGCAGACATTCCCACAAATGCACTCCTCGCCAGCGAGAAGCAGATCATCCGAAGGAGAAATGACCGGAAGCTGCTCATTGAGAAAGTTGAACGTCAAAACCACGGAAAATGCCCAGCTGTAGTAGCCGCAGCCTGTGCAACAGCGCCTCTGTACAGCGGTGTTGGTCCACGCTCACGTACGTTGTCCCACAAACGCTTCAAGCCATCTGCTCCTTCGACTTGCATAGCCGTCTTGCAAGAATCAACAGGCATAAGAAAGATACGCCAAAGACCAGCCGTAATACTCCCACACGCCGTTTTCATCGGTAACGGAGATCTTTGTTTCTGGTAATGATTCTAAAAGAGCAATGATACCCACATTTGCTGCAGTGTCACCGAACCGAGTCAAAGGCCCTTGCACGAGCGAACGGTAGACCTTGGTAAAATCGAGGTATTCCACCTTCTGACCACAGCGATGACAAGGCATTTTGCAGGTTTCCGCCGTATCGATATTGATAATTCATTGTAGTGCGCAACCACATGAGTGAGAGCACTTGTACTACCGAGGCGGACGCACCCGCCGTGCCTCCCCAAAGCCTTTTGCCCGCCTTACAAAACCCCGACCAGTCGACGTTTGGTGCTGCTGAAGACGAGGATAACTGAGTTGTAGATTCTATGGGTTCCTTTGACGCTTCTTCCGGGAAATGAAAGGAGGGCTCCAGTTGCGACCAGTGAACCAATAATCATCGATCGCCTCGACATATTATTCAGGAGAGAAGGAGCGTCGTTCTCACTATCTGCTTTCTCACCGTGAGGTATTTCTGTTTGATTTGAAGGTAGAGCACGCAATTCATTCTCATTGTCAGCAAATCGTTGCACATTCAACGAACGACCGTGCAGACCATTCTCTGAGTTCGGGTATCCGAACGAGTGCGCTACGAATGTCCGGGCAAAGAAAAAAACATAATATAGCAGCAGCTTCTGTGGAAAGAAAGCGACGCTCGATGCCAACTGGTTCCATTGACGGATACGCGTGATTTATTGCAAATATGTAATTAGGGAATTAATGCACGGGAGGTTTATTTTTCCTTTACTCTTATGCTTGTGATCTGGTGATGCCGTGGTGATGACGATGACAGATAAAGCGAACTGGGTGGTGATGATCTGGTGATCTGTTTGCTCCAAATGCGTTAGAGATAGGGAAGTACGAGTACCGGTCCGAATAATGTTATTTTGAGTAGCGAAACTATTTCGCTACTGAGGTCAATACCGGTCCGAATGTTTAGCAAGCAAGCTTACAATACACTGTCGGAGGGCGAACGGGCGGCTCGCGCAGACTGCCAGTACCAGGTACCGGTACCTTCTGCCGAATGTGGACGGAGTCAAAGTGTAGTTCTTTAGTAAGCTCGTAGAACACCGTTGAGATACACTTGATAATCGTCGTAGGCTAGTCCAAAGATGTCCAGTCTTCAGATAGCAGACGATACAAAGAGATTCGTTACGGAGCAAACGAATACGAAAAGGGACAAAGTGCAATTGAAGATCAAATCGCAAATTATGGGCAAAGCTTGCCATGTTCGCACGAAGCCATCCAAGATCCAACGCCAAATAGCAGAACTATTTGGGCATTGGTTTGTCGACTCCCGCGAACAGTAAAGCATTACTTAGACTAAAATCATACTCTTTCTCGCCTAGAATCATGCACGAGGATGCATTAGTTAGGGGCTGAAACTTTCCACTTAGCCCGAAACCAAAGCCTTCTTCCTTAAGTAACTCGTTGCACGAATAATACATAGGCCGGAGTCTTGAGGTGTCGTAACCATCACCAGGGATAGGGATATCCACTTCAACTCTCCCTCTCATCCGACTGCATGTATCAAGATCTTCATTTCCGGCGGAGCCAGAAAACACAAATAAAACCAATGGTCCAACATTGGCATCAAGTTCTGCGTCATAGTATTGGACAGTACTATGAAACATACGTCTTGACGGACCTTGCCACAAATTTCACAAATAGGGACGACAACGATCGGTCGTTGTCACCATTTCTGCACCAGGTACCGATTGTTCTCAAAGGCCGCGCGAGGCAGGGCTTCGTGAAATAATCGGCACGTTGCTTGTCCGAAGAACACTTCTTCAAAATGAACTCGAGCGCATACTGCCAAAACCAATGCCATTTCACCAGGAAGTACTTGGTGCGATTGGTAATGCGTTGATTCTGTGCGAGTATCAAAGCGCCTTGATTGTCTTCAAACACAGTAGCATTTACAACTGTTTCCACATCCGCAGGCATCGCCAAAGCATTAACAACCTCTTGAAGAAGTTTCTTCACTGGCAGGAGAACCTTCAAGGCCTGGGAGAGCGGAATATTCAGCTTCGAGTGTACTCAGAGAGATGTGTGTCTGCAACTGCGATTTCCAAACAGCCGGGCATCCACAAATGAAAATGATGTATCCAGTTCGCGACTTTGCCGAATCGGAACTCCTCGAGTCTTCGGCACCGTGAAGCGAACAGAAATCTGCATCAACGAATAAGTCCACAGAAATGTCTTTGGTGGGCTTGAAAATCATTCCTTTGTCGCGAGTTGCCTTCAAGTATCGGATGATAGTTTTAACTGCAGTAGCATGACTCTGCTTCGGCGCTGAACTGAAACGACAGACTTGACTCACTGCGAATGCGATGTCTGGGCGGCTGTTTGTAGATAAATACAATAACATCCCAACAACACTTGAATAGGACCATTCTTCATTCATTTTCTCTCCGTCGGGGTCAGAACCAAGCGCAGCCTGGGAAGTAGGCATCAGATTCGGCTTACAATCCTCCATTTTGTAGTGCGCAGGATCTTGTCGATAAGACCAGTCTGAGTCATAGTAAATTCGCCTTCATTCGATTTCTCGAATTTGATTCCTAGGAACTCTTCAAAACTACCTTCCTTCGTCAAGCTGAATTGTTTTCCTCCAATTGTTCCACTAACTTGTCGATGTCTTCGGGATTCTTCGCTGCAATACCAGCATCATCGACGTAAAGAACGACCATCATATCTTTCTTGTAGAAGAAGCATTGATCATGAGTGGTCTGAGTGAAGCCGAGTTCCTTCAGAGCTTCCGAAATGCAATTATACCAAAGTCGAGGGCAATCGTCGTTCCATACAAAGATTTCTTCAATCGAAGACAAGTACCGGGTCCTTTGGTCGATCTGAAACCTCGAGGCAAATGTACCCAGATCGGTTTCGACAATTTCGCATGTAGAAAGCGTTGCTGAAGTCAATCGACACGGTAACCCATCCGAGAATCAAAGCCAATATCAGAAACATTCGAACTGAAATCCAAGAAACAACGGGCGCATATGTTTCGGTGCCGGGTCTTTTCGAGATCACCTCGAACGCAAGTACGGCCTTTGAATTTCTTGAAACTTCCATCCGGTCGACGCTTTCTCACAAATGTCCAAGTCATCGGCACGATCGGTTCTGCGTCGCTGATCGGAACTTCGTCCCAGGAGTCGTGAGCCTCGAGATCTTGAATTTCTTTGACGGCAGATTCCAACCAATGCTTCCGCTCATGTGGGATTTTCATCGCTTGATCCCAAGTCAGAACGTCCGGATTTGAATGCCCCAACTTTGCCTTGTAGCTCAAATAGGCGTCCGTCATATCTGCAGTGACCGCAGGGTAATCTCGAAGCAAGTAGGCCAAATATCGTACTCTGTTGGCATGTGTTGAATCATCGGAAACAGTCTCCGACATCGTCAAGTGATCATCGGAAGAAGGAGAAAAACTGTTTCGTCGTTGAACAACAAGGTATCCTTCATTGTCGAGACGTGCTGGAGGTTTTCGAGTACGGGTGCTGCGTCGCAGCGGTGTCGAAGCGGTAGTCGGAGCGGTAACAGTCTTAGTCGACGCCAATTTAGGTTTAGACCCAGCGAAAAGAGGTGGGGACGGGATCGCAGCAGAAATAGGCGTAGAGGTCGCAGAAACTTTCGAAGGAGCAGGTGTCTGAAGAACTGGGTTGGACACTGGAGTGGTCGGTGCAATTTTCTCCCTCTGAGACGAAGGTGCAACCGGAGAATCAACCACTGAAGTAGACGGTAGTACAGGTTCATAGACTTCAACGGGAGTCGTCGACGGCTTGTTGAAAGGATTGATGTACTCCTCTGTTGTCCTGACTCCCTCTGATTGATTGATGCAGTGGTATCGTTCCGAATAACAGGCTCAACAGGACCAAACTTCGGTTCGGAAGGAGGCTCGATAGAGAGCGACACCGGTGGTGACACTCGATCCATTGCTTCTTCGATCCTATCACTATCCATATTCGCACGAACGATATCAGGGTCAGGGTAAACAGGCCGGTCACCTTCCGGATCATCATCGTCGATCACGTAGTGATGAGTACCTTCACCGAACATGTTGTCCCATGCCGAAGTGCCCAACTCGGGAAGTTGAGTCAAGTCTAGGGTTCTGAACGGGTCCGGCATATTCACCCGTCCACCGGAAGGGGGGCCGCGGGCTCCGAGGACCCGTCCGGCCCCGTCCGGCGGACGGGTCCATGGAACACAGCACTCATGACTCATGGCCGACATGGCGAGTCATGGAACCGTTGATTTCGGCCAAAGAGGACTAGTCATGACTAGTCATGACAGGTCGTGAGAGCTTGGCGTGAGGACGTCTTCTACTGCCGCTCTTCTTGCGATCAAAGAGACTTATCATTAATCATTAAATCATTAACGCGTTTAGAAGCTATATGTATATTCCTTTTAGGATTACTTTGTTTTCAAGTTGTCTTCTCTTGTATTCCAGGTGAAGATGTCTCCACTACTGGAAAAAATGGACTCCGACATTGCCGAGCTCGCTGGACGGGAAAGATAATACACAGCAAGAGAATACAGATTAGGGAGTGTTGTTTGTCGTTCTCTCCACCACACCAGAGGATCGTTCTGATGCTGCTTTTCCTTGTCTGCGTAGAAAGGAAAGAATTTTGTTGTCTATAATTTCGGAGTTCAGCAACGCAAATTTCTCTGATGTTGGAGTCTTCATCCTGTTCACTGGTAGTAACAGTCTCGTAGAACTCATCCTCCATAGCCTGTGCCAAAACGGAGGCCAGGCATGATTTTTGTTTCTTCCTAGTCGGCTCTGCACGAAGTTTCAACAGTTGATTGAGCGATTGATTCCTGTACTGAAGGCTGTTGTGGTGCACTTCGACGAGGGGAATTTGCTACATCAATATCCTTCCTTTGTTTCGCAGCCACAATCATGTAATCCAATATATCCTTCCATATCCTCTCTGTTGATTGCTTGTCTCTCTTGAACACGGTCAGGGACTTGAACCTAGGGTCGCGCATGCATAATAACAAGTCCGGGTGAATTCCTTGCTGACGATTTCTATTCCCTGATGGGCGCTGAACCGATCCAAAGTATACATCGGTACATAGATCACCTAACGCCGCCTTGAAGTCGCCTTGCATTGCGGTTGCATTCCACATTCAGCGACTTGGATACTTCGTGGCCCCATTTATATAGGTTGCAGTCCGCCGAGTCTTTCCTGGAACTCAATCACACAATTTTCTATTGCTAGTTGGAGTACGTTCAAACAAAATGGTACCAGCGACGAGGTTACCTTTCTTTTGGCTCCAGTAGCTTCTGGCAATTCTTCCACTCATGAAGCATTCCTGAATCAGAGGAATGAGAGCCCACTCACTTTCCGATAGGATTCTTTTCGGTGTGTTCTGATTGTCACTGGACCCCGTCAGCTGGCCCTTTACATCCATAAACTGAAAAGCCTTCTTCATCTCATAAACGGCACCAGCATGTCGTATGTTGACCACCAGCGGGTCTTCACATCCATTTTAAGCTCCATAGACTTGACTTCAACAGCTTTACAGGCCGTAGTGAGCAAATCTAGCCTGGCTGGCGCACGACTTGATGAAGTATACAAGCTTGCGAACTTTGCCAAGCACTCCGGTCCCCACATTGAGTCTAGTACCCTCACCGACATCTATAACAATCTCGTCATCGTTTGGAACACCGGGTCTGTTGATATCTGCTTGATCGACAAAGAACTTCCACTCATATACCTTAACTGCGGTGAGTTGCAGGACGTGTATTGAGCAGTAGGATCCCTCCATACCATAGGTACTTTCGATAATGTTGAGGAATTTATTCATTTTGCCCTCGGTGTCAGTGACCGCACCAGCGCATTGAATCTTACCAGGCGGAACAACAAAGACCTTTTGCCCAACCGACATATTCCATTCCCTTGTTAAAGTTTCGACGTAGGCTTTTGCAAGAGCCTCGCCATCAGTGGGACCGGTGTGAGAAACAAACTCCATATCAGCACTGCGCATCTGAGTTGTTGCGTAATCTATCCACTGGAAAGATTTACCAGACTTAGATTGTCCGTCGGGGGACGCCCAATGGTCGCCTGTCCCCATACAACATTACCCATCATTGCGCGGAGATTGTAATTCACTACTTTCGCCTTTAAGACACAAGAATGCTCCTGCACAGTTGTTGCCGATATCCCTTCAGGAACACGCCTTTCTTTCTTTTCCGACATGTTGGATGGATCCTCTAGGTCGTCGTACTCAGATCGTAATGGTGCATACCGCCCAGCGTTGGCTCTGCACGCTGCATGTTACGGAATGACCGCCTTTCCACAACTGACCATGGTAGGTTACAGTCTCACGACAGCAACACTTGTGTAATGCACACATTCGTTCCACGCTTTCTCTTTGGCTGTGCCGTCAACCAACTTGTCCAACGTGGTTTGGACACTATTTGGTTTAGGTGCCGATGATGACGTACAATCTTCCCTGTTGTCAGCATTTACCTTCGCATAGCCGTGTTCAATCAGGATGTTGTAGATGGGACGGTGTTTGCGCAGAATATGTCTGGACAACATCTTGGCAGACATATTTGCAGTCACAGAAATGGGCATCCCACATGCATTGCAGTTTGGATACTGGGCCAAAAGTTTGCTCTCCTCTGCCGTAGCTCCTATCCGGACGTGAAAAATATCCAGAATGGATTGATCTTGTTGCTGTTTATCCAGGAACTCTTGACAACCCCGTTTAAACTTGGATGTGGTGTGTCCAAATACCGATGCTTTGGCTCCACAGGGACATACAGGTCCCCTATGATAGACGGAACCCAGCAACGTTTCTTGTTGAAATCAACCATTTTGTGTTCCAGCACTTTTCCACCGTGCAAAGGAATCTTCACTGGAGCACTCTTTTGGCCTGTCATCGTTGTCAATGTTGTCAATGTTGTCGTTGTTGACGACGGAGTCTCCCAGCAATTTTCCTCATCATCAATGTCAAGGACTTCTGGAATAATGAATGCGGAACCTGATGCAGACTTTTGGTCATGCACCCTTGTCCTGGGAGACACTGAATAATACCATCTGGGCCAGCTTCCTCGCTGCACAGCAGGATGGCTGGATGCAAAACACAACCGCAAAATTGACACTTGTACCTCGGGCTATCTTCTTCTGTCGGTGTTGACAAGCTGGATTTTTGCACTGGAACCATCTAAATGTAAAGACATTTTATATCTAAACCTCGATAGACCAAATCAGCAACAAACTGCAACTACAACCGAACACTTGCCGATCAAATGCTTCAATCTTCAATGGAAACTTCTCAGATTTGCTTTTGAAAACTTGAAAACCAAACTGCCAACTGGTGTCAGAGCGTCAGAGCAAGACGTACCTAATAGGTTATGAGTACCGTCCAAACCCGTCCGGGGTAAACTGACCCGGCCGCGGAAGGGTGGCCACCCGTCCGGCAGGGTGGCCACCGCGGACGGTAAAACCGTTCAGAACCCTAGTCA
>BROJ01000197.1:0-130088 GCA_026008555.1 Fistulifera pelliculosa | reverse complement strand
CAACCCTAACCCTAACCCTAACGTTGGTTTGGTCGAGGAATTTGTGAATCAAGAATTGTGTTCGTTCATGTTGCTGTTGGCATCGATGAATATTAGAAGTCCGTGTCCTTCAGTGATAAGTCTGGTGCATAGTGCGGTGAGGTCGGTAGTGCATTGTTTGCGTACACAACGCAAAAGAGTTGGTGAACGCTATAATTACCAACGACTACAGAGTGTGGGCAACCAAAACTACATGCAAGGATGACGAAATATTGATAAGCTACAACTGGTAGCAACTACGACTTTATTTACTAAACACATTATATCCAGATCAGTATGTGATGAAAGGAAGTCTGCCTTCATGTATACCACATCAAAGTCGCATTCGACAATCGGAGTTTACCCACTCGGATGGAACCAAACGAGGTACTCAGTAGCGCTTATCGTTCCACACCTTTGCCAGGTGTTCCCACAAATCTCTCCCAAAGCTGAAGAGGATATAACATACGGATAAAGCGAGTCAAATAGGAACAATTGGACACCGGTTCCGACAACTAGTTGGCACCGACAACTTGTTGGGCATTCGACACTCACTTCGACGATTGAACGGCACTTGACAGCACTGCGACACTCATTTTGACAATTGAATGGCACTCCGACAATTACATCAACGCCGCTTCACTTCGACACTTTGTTGGCCTTTCAAAGCACTTCGACAGCACTTTGACGCCTATCTCGGAGCTTTAACCGCACTCCGACACCTACTATAAGTCGGCAGTGCAACTGGAACTCAAACCAGCTCTCCAGCCTCGATATATCCGGACAGTGATCATAATACTTGCGAGACAAGAAAGACTTCATTATTTATCTGGTCAGGTCCTCGAGATCGGACGGCCATTGTGGACTTATTGTTCGCAGCAAAATAACCCAAGGCCGACCAAAAGTGATTTGCAGGGCAGGAGGGTGGGAGGGCAGGAGGGCAGAAGCGCAGGAGGGCAGGAGACTCAGCAGACTTGTCTCATCTTAAAAAAGATTGAAAGTAACGATAGTAAAAGAACAAGAGCTGTTGCAAAATCATCCATTTCAGTCTGTTCTTTGAACTTTGTCATGTAACATTCTTTGAACTTTCGACAGGGCAGGAGCAGGAGGGCAGGAGGGTGGGAGAGCAGGAGGGCAGGAGGGCAGGAGGGTGGGAGACTCTGCAGACTTGTCTCATCTTAAAAAAGATTGAAAGTAACAACAGTAAAGAACAAGAGCTGTTGCAAAATCGTCCATTTCAGTCCGTTCTTGAACTTTTGACATGTGACGTTCTTTGAACTTTCGACATGTGAGCTGTCTCAGCAGCATTCATACTACCTGCCACATATTCATCAAACCTTAAATAGGTCTTACTTTGCCCTCACAAGACTTATCTTTCATGGCACATGTCGAAATCGCACTTCTTGAACTCACTAAATCATTTCAAATTTTTTCCCAGTAGTTGTGCAATAGTGTGATGTGTCATAAAAGCACCTGTGCAACTGTCTGCAAGTGCCTATGATGTGTGTATCCCAGTTATCTAAAGTAACACACCAAAAATTAGTTGTTGAATATATCTGCTTATTTCCAATTTGAATTTCTCCGCATTTGACAAGTCGCTATTAGCTGGTTCAGGAACAGGAACAACAGGCATTGGTCTCGGCCGTAATCCACTAGGAGCTCAATTGCCATTCTTTAAACATGACGATCTATACTGAGCTCCGTTGCTTTTTTTTCGAATCTGGGTGACAGATGGGTAGCTCCTCTTCTATTGAAATGGTCATTCATGTGCGGTTTCATCAGCGTCTTTGCTTGTTGATACCACCAGTGATTGCAGATTACACCATCGATTAAGCGGAAATCATATTTTCCTCAAACGAGCTTTGCGCTCATCGAAATGCGCTGGCCAATCTCGGTATTCTTGTCCAAACCTCCTTTACCTTTGTTGTAGACGTATTGCAGCGCATGCTTGTAGCCGTGGATTGGAATCAAGTTTTGTAATCCTCCATTCCTAGTTCTACGTTCCATTTTCCATTTTCCATGTTCCGTATCCCAATTTCCAAATTCCTAACCCTAAGGCATCACCAATGTGATGATCAAAACTATAAAAAATTCCATTAATATTACCTCTTCCTTCCTCCTGTTGCCAGTTCCATTCCCAATTTACCTCTTCCTTTGTTCCTTTTCTCATTTCCCAATTTACCTCTTCCTTTGTTCCTTTTCCAATTCCCAATTTACCTCTTCCTTTATTCCTTTTCCAATTCCTAATTTACCTCTTCCTTTATTCCTTTTCCAATTCCTAATTTACCTACTTCTATGTTCCTTTTACCTACTTCTAAGTTCCACTTTCCATTTTCCATGTTCCGTATCTCAATTTCCAAATTCCTAACCCTACCTCTAACCCTAATTCAGGTCTCAAAACATTACACGAGGCAGAGATCGTAAACCACTCGGAAG
This sequence comes from Fistulifera pelliculosa, assembly GCA_026008555.1. Lineage (NCBI taxonomy): Eukaryota > Bacillariophyta > Bacillariophyceae > Naviculales > Stauroneidaceae > Fistulifera > Fistulifera pelliculosa. The sequence goes on along the minus strand of BROJ01000197.1, from coordinate 127,634 downwards.
TCGGAGTGACATCATGATGACGTGGAATTTTGTGTCCTATGACCGGTTTATTTTTTGAAAATCTTAAAGTCACTGGAAACTGACTGGTAACAATTTCTACATTAAATTATATAGTCGCAGACCACAATCTTTCCCAGCGAAAATCACGATCAGAACGCAATGATCCAGAACCTCTTTGACCGGGGTTCCGCCACGCGAGTAAAGAATGGAACTGTGTTGAAAAGAGGCCCAACGATCGACGACTAGCTATTGTATTAGAGGAATGACCCAGTGTTTTTTATATAAAAAAAAAAGAAGAGTGGGGAAGTCGGAAAACAAGGTCGGAAGTGGACTTTTCACGACGAAACAGTCTTTCATTTTTTGGTCGCAAAACAGTCCACGGCAAGCTCATTTCCTCCTCGAGGCGAAAGAAATCACAACAAAACAAAAACAAATCAGCCATGCAGATTGGTCACGCCTTTACTTGCTGTTTTAACAGTATTCCTCTCCTTGACATCAGCAGAGGAATGCACGGATAACACTTGCATTGCGGAGAATGAGGGATGCATGCACAACCCCACCGGATGTTGCACTAACTTGGGATGTTTTGGTTATAACTTCTTCAAGCGTTGTCGCACTCCTCCGGCTTGTCTTGCCGAATGGTATGACTGCAGTAGCGGCATGCCTTGCTGTGACGATTTGGTTTGTGCTGTTGCAGAAACTGGTGCCAGCGAATGTCAGGTTCGGACTCTCGAAAGCACATTGGTGGGAGCCGATGTCGTTCCTCCGGCAGCGCCTCCCGTAGAGGTTCCGGTTGCAGTTCCTGTTGCACCCCCGTTGCTATTCCTGTTGCGACTCCGGTCATTGCCCCGGCTTTGGCGCCCGTCGTTGCACCCATTGTTGCCCCTCCAGTCGAACCACCTGCGCCCGCTGGACCCAACATGAAGACTACGGCTGTCCCCGGTGCTGTTGTCAAAACAAAGACAAGTTGTGCCGTCGGAGACCCGCACATCTATACCTTTGATGGTCTCGCTTACGATTGTCAAGCCGAAGGTGAATTCACCTTGATGAAGTCGACGATCACGCAGCGCGAAGTCCAAGGTCGCTTCAAGTTTTTCACCGACATTTTAGTCCTGGATGGTCAGTAACACGTTATGTTGTATCGCTTTCACTTCTATTCACGCTCGCGACTCACACAAAACCGCGCCTTGACTTTTCTTTCTTTCAGGGCTTGGGCCGTCGTCAAAGCCTTTGTCGTTCAAGATGAAGGCGACACTCCCAAGGTCGAGCTCTCCTTTCCCATCTTCAAAGAGTCCTTTGCGCCCAACACGATTGGACAAGAAAACTGCAAGGTTTTGTTTTACGTCGATGGCGTTCAGCGTGATTTGAACGACGGTTCGGGCTCGACCAAAGTCAAGGTCACTTGGACCAAGAAGACGGTCGAGATTTTGTACACGGCCTCGCAATTCAAAGTCACTGCGAATGTTGCTTACGCGAACGGCTGCTACTTTGAAGTCTGCACTCATGTTCCGGATGTCGACAAGACGACCGGAATGTTCGGTTCGAACGACGGCGACACTTCAAATGACTGGAAGACGCGCGACGGACAATTGCTGCCCGTGCCTGCTTCTTTGACCGATCGATTGCGTCAAGCCGGTTACGAATACTGTACGACGCACTGGTGCATTCGCGAACAAAAGAACTCTCTCTTTGCGCATCTAGAAGTTGGTTTGGATTGGTTCCACGATATCATGCATTGCAATCTTCCTCATGGAAGTACGGTGGAAGAATATTTACGCGAAGTCGATCCCAAGGTCATTGAGTTCTGTAAAAGCGAGATCATGTGTATCATTGATGCTCGATTGATGGGTCTGGAGGCCGCGGCAAGCACAGTGTCAAGTCGCCAAGCCGTCGCCAAGACTTGCAACGGTATGGGAGGTGAATGCGATGTCTCTAGTTGCTGCAGCGGGTTGAAATGCGTCCAAGTCAACGGCTTTGCGAAGGAATGTGCGGTCAATGAACAGCAGTGCGTCGGAGAATGGGCCAACTGCGGAACTCTCACGCCTTGCTGTGGAAACTTAAAATGCGTGACGCAGAGTTGGGGAGCTAAAACTTGCGTTGATTTGCCCACGTGCGCTCAAGAGTGGCGCTCTTGCAAGGATGTTGGATGCTGCGGCAATCTTAAATGTCTCAGTTTGCCCGATGGCTCCCACCAATGCCGAGCAGTCCCGCAGTGTTTTGCAGAATGGAATGATTGTGATCTCGGGGTCGGCGTTGACTGTTGCAAAGGCTTGACCTGTGTTTCGGATCCCTTTTCCAAACGAAAGAGCTGTAGAAATGTCCCTACGTGTCAGGCAAATGAATGGCAGGTCTGTGACGCCAATTTTAAATGTTGCGACGGCTTAACTTGTGTGACCGAGCAGGGCCGAAGCAGTTGTAGAAAGCTGCCCAAGTGTCAATCGGAGTGGTTGAGCTGTGCATATGTTGGCTGCTGCCAGGATGGACCCAAACCCTTGAAATGCGTCACGTTCACCGACAGTCAAGGCTATTCCACCTCTCAATGTCAAGCCGCTTGCGCGAGTAATTGGGGACAATGTTCTGCGGATCAGCCGTGTTGCGATAGTACTCATACTTGTCAAGAAGGCGTTTGCAAACCAAAGCCCACGTGCGGTGGAAATTGGCAGCAGTGTACGGCGGAGTTAGGATGCTGCGATTCCTCTTATACGTGTCAATCGGGAACGTGCCGTCCCAAGCCAACCTGCTCGACTGCTTGGAATACATGTACGGCGGAACTCGGATGCTGTGACTCGACCTATTCTTGTCAGTCTGGGACTTGCAAGCCAAAATGCGGGACAAATGGGGAGTCTGTACTACATCCCTTGGATGTTGTGATTCCAAGTACTCGTGCATCAACGGATCTTGTCAGCTTACTCCGACCTGTACGAACGACTGGCAGCCATGCACTTCAGCGCTCCGCTGTTGCTCTGCTAGTTATAGTTGTCAGAATTCACAATGCAAACCGACAATCACGCAATGCGCGAACGATTGGCAAGCGTGTTCGACGACTGCTGGATGCTGTAACGCTTCCAAGTTTGCCTGCAAAATGGCCAGTGCCAGCCCTCTTGCGCTCCTCAATGGAATTCCTGCAGCAGCTCTATGCCCTGTTGTGATACCGTCAAGAACGTTTGCTCTTCAGGTCAATGCAAACCGAAATAAACGACGAACAGGTCGTCCATCCTTTCTCGTATCAATTGCATATTGTTAACTATATAATGAAAAACGATCAAACTATTTGTTGTGTCTCTTTTAGTTCCTGTTTGCGTAGTCCTTCTTATCGATTGCATATCGTGATATGATGAAGAAGCTTTGTTGTGTTTCACGCAATTCCTCCTTGTAGCCCGTCGTCTCGATTGGAAATTGTTCTTGTCGATAAAACGATCAAACTCTTTCGTTTCGTTCTCGCTATTCCTCTTTGCTTGCGAAGTTAGAGACAATTTATTTACTTGATAGAATAACGTTATTCGTACAGAGCTTCGGTTTCATTATCATTATGATAAACAAAGAATGACTTTCGTCTCAATGAAGAAATCGAGAATGTCGTTGTTTTGTTTTTATGAATGAAGCAGGGCGACTTTTGCGCCGGCGACTGACTGACGTCGTGTTTGGCGATCGTCGACGTGGAACGTGGAACGTTTTGGTACTCTAAAATGGAGTATCTTGTACCAAAACAGTTTTGGTACTTCCAACGGAGTACCGGTCTCTAATGTCTTCTCTTTTACCGAAACTGTTTTGGTATTGGATATGGAATACCGGTCTCCGATGTCTTCTCCTAGTACCAAAATAGTTAATGTCCAGGTTGTAGGTGGTAGCGCTCGGGTACGCCAACGGCAGAGACATGTTTCCGTCTATCAACAACAAAACCACTCGAGACTCGAGACCGCTTGTTTTTGGGTCCGGTCAAAGGACAACGCGGCCACGGAATGACGATGTTTGTGAACACAGCAAAAACAAGCAAACCAAAGGAAGGAATAAAATACCACTTATAGCAATCCTTCATTGTTATTATTATTATCATTGACTATTCGATCTGGGATGCTGCTGTTTTGAGGTGAATAAGGATTAATAAAACGACGACTCATCTATTCATAAGATATACGACAACACACAAGCAAGCAAGCAAGCAAGCAATGTCGTCTTCAACTCGTTCTTCTCCATCACGGAGACGTCGATCGGGCAATTTCTCTTCTCAACAGCAAACGAGCAATCCTCTTTCTTCTGAGGGATCATCACGACAAAGCGTAAATCGCTTTCCAGCCGGATCGGTGCGCAACGGATACACGAATATCGATCGACAAAACACACAGCGTTTTGATAATCGCACTACCGCGAGTACTCCACAACCACAACCACAAACAAATACACCAAATCAGAACAATACGAATGAACATCAAGACGTTCCTCTGCACGACCGAATTGCCGCTTCAGCGGTTGCCGCATCACTCGAATTCTTACGCATCGCCGGAGGCGTCACACTCTCCACCACAGGCACACTCATGCAGCCGCCTCTGCATGTCACGCAAAAATACGTCTTGCCGCAACTGTGGCATGCGTTACTGGATTTGTTGAAAAAGGATACACCGGATCGACTGCAAGATTGGTTTCGGATTGTGTCGAGCAGTGTCTATCATTTTGTTTCGGTCCTGCGCGAGACTGCTTCCGGACAAGCGCTGCGCGAGCGATTGATCATCGTCTTGGCCGACTTGGTGCAAGTACTGGCGACGGATACGAGTCGACAAGCATTGATTGATTTTACGGCGTGTTGGGTCAAGTTTGCGGCCTGGTGCGATTCGACCGAGTGTCATGATTATTTGGATCAATTGTCTGTGTACTGGATTCGGGTTTTGCAAGTGCTCAGTTCAGGAAAGACGCAGCAGTTGATTTTGGATTCTAAAACGGTTGTACAATCACTAGCGCAAGTACTGAATGATCCGCAAACGACAATCGCATGGGCTGAAGTCACGGCGTATTTGTGTTATGCGCTGGAAATGGAACAAACGAAATTTGCGACGAATTCCAAGAATGTGCAGCAACGACACGATCGGGATGTTTATCAGCAAGAACTGCACAATGCGCGTGTATCTCTACAAAATCGAATGAAACCCGATGGTACACCTATTACGGTCGAAGAAGCGATTTTGAGTAGCATGGGAAATTACGCATGATCTTCCGACGCAGATTGTTTGCGACGACGATGATGGCGAGGAGGATGAACAATCGGAGGACGACAGCAACAATCATGATCATCAGCAGGCATCGATTGACTGGGATCAGGAATCTTCGATTCGACAGCAGCTGGATGAGTCAATGGAGGTATGCCCGAAAAAGTTCAAAAGGATGTCGACGTTGCTTTTCTGAGCGAGCGGATACTTCATGCAGCACCTGCAGACTATACAACAACAGCGAATTCAGCTGAAATGCCAGCCAACGCCACTACGTCAACGATCAACGATGAAGATGCGTCCAAAATCCTATTTGATATTGAAGAACTACCGCTAGAGCCAAATGTCTCTGCAGAACCGCGACGTAAGCGGGCTCACCTAGATTCAGAAATTGATGGCCCTCTTGCGAGTGACCCAATGCGCCAGACATGGTCGAGCCTCAAGAAGGTGAGACGGCGGTTCAAAATTTTTATCGTGTTCTCGATGCCATCCTCGAAGAGAAACGCTCTACAACGAACTTTGCGTCGAAACCAAAAGGCCGTGTCCTCCGACCAAATCAACCTTCTGCTATGGAAACGTTGAAACAGCGATTATTGGCGAACTCTCTAACCGAGACAGACATTTCTTTCTCGACAATGAAGTTCGGTTCACGTCATGTAAAACTGATTCTGCTCGGTCTCGCACTCGTAGCTTGTTTATGGTTCATGTTGGGGTGCTACGGTTTCTACGTCCTCATAATTCAGCCTTCTCATATATCAAAGGCTTCACCTGTTGCGAAACCACCATCCAGTGATATTGTGATTCGGATTGTTCGAGAAGACGGGCCAGGCAGCTCGCTTTCGGAAGCGGATCAGCAGCGACTCGCACAGTGTGTGGGCAATAGCTTCTAGTAAATATCGTACTCGAGAATAATAGCACATCTAGAGAACCCTTTTTTCTCCACGCTTTCACTCAAAATTAGGCCGTATCCTTGCTTTGCGGCGGTTCCGCAGTCGCCGCTAGAAAGAGTGCTACCAAGAATGCAGATCCACCGACAAGTCCTTGCAATCCCACCGTTTCTCCAAGAAGACAAAACTCATCATGGAAGCCCACAACGGCTGTGACGCGTAAATCGTTTGCGACCGCGTAGGACCAATGATTTGCTGCCCCGTCACTTGCAGAAAGGGCACAAACGCATTGATGATAAATCCACTCCACATTATGAGAGCAAGCGTCGTTGGCGTGCACCACGTCGAAGCGTCGTTCCAAAGTTGACCCAAATTTTCTTGGCTCATGAATAGAAATGCTACAGCCAAGACAGCTTGACAAAATATTTTGCGCAGCATGAGCGGCCGCGGGGCCACTTTTGTCCCCATTGAAACAATCGCAAATCATACGTGGCATAAAACCTGCTGCGACGATGCACAACAAGTCGCCGGTTTGTTGTGTAGAATGAACTGCTGCAGTACTAGTTGTACTGTCTTGTGTAAACAAAAGACACCGAGTAGTGCCAAACAGACACTTCCTTGAATCCGACGAGGAATGGGTACACCACAAATGGCTTGAACGGTCGGGACGATCAGTGTCGTCAATTGAATCAAAAGGCACCATGATCCGCCGTTGTCATGATCAAGCCGTACAAATTGGCAATCGTGCCGAGTGATTTCCATAAACCCAATTCAAGACCTCCCTTCCATGGGTCGTTGTTGTTATTATCGCTGCTGCTGATGTAACTACTTTCAACAGCAGCATCATTCCGATTCGACGATGCAAACGACGTTTCCAAGAGCGGCCCTCCAAGCCAAACAAAGAGAAAGGCCAAACTACTCGTCATGGCGTTCAAAAAATAAAACGCTGATTTCCTGGTTGCTGCTCAAGACCCATTTCGAAATGGGAGATAGACTCGCAAAGGCCAGTGTACAAAAGCCGATCGTCATTAAACCGGTTCGATACGTCGACTGCTGTTGCGGTTGCTGTACTAATGAAGCAGAAGAGTAATCGATAAAGCTCCTCGTCTCGTCGATAGCATCAATCTCTAGATTGTTCAGACTCGTCGCGACTGTCGCATTGGAAGGCTTTACTAAAGTTTCCGGAAAGGGCGACGCGGCCAATTTCCTCGCATGCCGACCACGAGCATGAGGATTCGACATGAAAGGAGTAAGGGCGTTTATTTGAACGAATGATACGCAGGATATCAAGATTCCGAGTCTCCAACGGGGCATGTTGACAAGAAAAGCGAGTTCTAGATCCGTTTTCTTTCTATGCTATAGCTGCTTGATTGCCAATGAATGAGAAGTTTTTTTCTTGTTATCGTTGAAAACGTATCTTCCGTGAAGCGCGCCAAAAAATAGCGCCACGTCGTCTCGTGTTTCACGGCAGTCACGAGAAAATACGGAGCAGAGGCCAGACCGACCGAGAACGACAAAAAATTATGGATACCTCCTCTTTCGAAAGAGGTTAGATTGTTAATATTGCCGTTGGCACATAAGCTCGGTCGGCGCGCACCGTTCGTAACTAATAACATTGACGGGCGCGCGACGCTGGACGACAATATCTTGAAGCCTCAAACACAGGATTTGAACAACTCGAGCTCGCCATTGAGGTTGTGACAGGGACGGGAGCAGTGACGGTAGTGGTCTCGAGAGCACCTGTGGGAGCAAGCCACCAGGGTAGTAGGTGTCGGAGCCGTTCCAAGGGCACCCACCAGAGGGGTTGGTGCGATAGGAGCAGCCACAAGAGCAATGGGAGTCAACAGTCACTCCTTCCACAAACGCAGGCTCCAAGCAAACCGGATAATCAATCATGGTCAAGAAACCATCTTTAGCTGTGTTTCCAAGCGACGAAGAACCAATATGACCCCAATTCGCATGCATTTGAATGCTCAATCCATTGGCATCTTGATCAAACGGAACCGTGGCACACCCAAACCATCCGAAAATCACTCCATTCTCTTCTCGAAACGTGAGCCCATGCGCCACAAACGGATTGGCGGCCGCTGAAAAGCATAATCCTTGAACCACGCTTCGGTCGATAAGAGAGCGATACCGAGCTCGGCCATGACGTAAATGCACAACCTAGTACGTCTGTTGATGACGAGTGACGAGTGACAACGTGATGATCACAAAATAATACTCCGTAATGACAAGTGAGCCATCATCATTCAACCATCCGACAACAACAATAAGAAGAAGAACAGCAGCAACAATCCAAGACGTGTTCATAATATGCAAGCAACGCTATTAAACGAAAGAGACCGCGTGGGCATGAGAATGCTGCTGTCGAGGCCGGCAAGGAAATGACAATGAGTAACTGTAGTCTGTTGTTTGGTTTGTCTTGATTAAAATGAGGCTGGGTACAGTTCACTCTGTAAACGAATGACCTTAACGAATAAAGAATGGGCTTGTTTAGCTTTATTCAGTGCTGCCCTCTAGTCCCACCGAATATTGCAATGGAATCCGGTCCGAATCTTTGCGAGGTCATGAGCCAAAATGATTTGGCAATTTCTCTAGGAACTGGAATACTCGCCTTCTCGAATCACAGAGCCAACTCATTATTATTTGTTTTACAAAACAGGAAATTTCATCGAATTCTCTCATTCCCCTTCTAACTAGATCACATTATCATCCCTAGCATCAATCGCGTCCCACAAATCACTCGGCTCCACGTAGAGCCACAGCAATGCAAATCCTGGCTCTAAAATATTGATGCGCATCAGCAGTCCGCTGCCCACCGGCGACGCTGGCAATTCAATTTCTTGTTCGATGCGAGTAAACTCGTCCCACGACCCCGTTGCTGTAAATCCTGTAAATGTTCCCAAGGCAATTTCCGCGCTATCACCGTTCATGACTGTGGCGTCACTCATCTCCGCATCGACATGCACCAAAACAAACGATCCTTCTCCCGTAGGACTCGACGCACGAACATGCACTTGATACGGCCCCGCAATTGGAATGGCCAATGCAAACTCCATCCAATCACCCGTGTTGAGTGCGGTGGCTTGTGTGCGTTGTTCTGTTTCACTGGTTTCCCATACAATGGTCGGAGAGTACCTTGTGAAACTTTCTGCCGTAATGAATTCGTGTAAAAAGGGCGTTGATTGTGCGGGGTGGTTTCACCGTAGTAGTCGTCGGTATTGCGGGAGTCGCTATCACAGGTGATGCAATGGGAGCGACAGGAGTGATGACAGATGATGTGACCATCGGCGTGGGTGACATGATCGGTGTCGATGCAGGGTCACAACTGGTTTGATTGGAGTAGACGGTAGGCTCACAGTCGGTGTTGGTATCGATGCCGAAGGAGACGTAACATTCGGTGTAGGTATCAGTATAGAAGGAGACGTAATACTCGGTGTCGGGATGATGGTTCCAAGAGTTGTTGTCGTGATCGTTGGCAGAATTGTAACGTCATCGAGTGTCAAGGCCACACTTGGAGCCGTCGTGATTGCATCCGGAGAAATGACAACTTCGGGAACAATCACATCCGGAAGAATCCCAACACTATCACCACTGGTCACGGCCAGCCACAAGAGATTCCAACCAGCCGACAGCAAACGTATTTGCAACGACACGAGACCTGCTGGTAATGTGACGGGCAGAGAAATGGTTTCAAACGTGTCCCAATCCGTTGTAACAGGCATGGTATCAAAAGTTGCGTATATTTGTTGCGTTTGTAGATCCATCAATTCAAATCCTCCGTCACCAAATGGACTGGAAACATGTAAATGGACTTGATACGTCCCTCGAGAGGCAATTGCACTGGGTAAGCCACCCAATCGCCTGGATCGGACCATCCGATGAGTGGTTGTGTACTTAATTTACGGCGAGTTTTTGTCGTGGCGATGGACGACATCGTCGAAATACCATTTGAACAGCAATAATCGGTTCCAGCGAGAACTGTAAAGTCACTTGTTGTTGTCGGGGTTACGATTATTTGTTCTTGTTGTCGCCGTTCCAAAGCGTGCACATTAAAATACTGCAGCAGAAAAAGCCACTGCAGAATAGCACTTCTTCGTCTCATCATTGCGATGGCAAGAGCGGAAGATAACTCCGAGCTGTATTTGGTGAATGTAAAGGTGTGTATCTATTGTTATCAACATGCCATTGTCTCTCGTTTCTTTCGTTTGTTTGGTGTTTTGTGGCGAAAAAGTCATCGCACATAATCGGAAGCCTACTTTTCGAAATCGACTCTATGCCACACTGTACTTTGGGAAACGGTTGTCACGCGATGCGCTTTTGGAAGGACCTTATTCCTACGGTGCAATAGTGCCTTGTTTCTTCATTCGAGCGCGTACCGGTAGTACGGGAGTCGACCGCGAGCGCTCTCTCGAGAGCTCTCTTTCTCTCTAGAGTGAATGAATGAAATGTATTGGTTGTTTTATTAGCAAAAGTTACTCTTTTAATATTATATCGCTTGGTAGCCATCGTCTAGGTAAGTTCCTATAGTCTTTCTCACATTCTCATTCATGTCCTCTCTTTCGATTCACTCACTCATCAATTATTAATAATTAATACCCCACATACCGCCCATTCTTATCAAACACACTCTGCTGTTGCTGATAATTGTGCACGGGCTCTCCATACGACGCCGGCGCTACCGTGCACTGAATCGGATATTCCATCGGCCCTGTATTCACAATGCGCAGCGTACTTCCGTACCCCGGCGTCTCCAACACCGTCTTCACAGGCTCCCCTGCATGCCATCATTGTACAATTCGCCCAATATTTTGACACAATCCGGTCCCTGCAACAATTCAATGCGGGCATAGACGGGATAGCCCTGTCCATCCAACACCACTTGGACACTGGCGGTCTGAGGATCAATCGGATATGTCTTGACACTGCCGGCACCTTGAATGGTGGTGCCGCGGCGGGATCGCGATTGGTCATGCGGTCTTCGTGACTGGGAATGGGACGAAATTCCACCGCGGGGACGGTTGGTGCCGTGAAAGGGTTGATTCGGTGCATCCGGGGTTTGCTGTGGTTGCATTTGGACGTTCATGGGGAATTCGAGAGTCCCGCGGTTGCGTGTTTCAATCGAATGGTACTGACTCGACGAGACCGACGCCCGAATACGATGATTTCCGTCTTGGGCGTACCACTTCATCGTCTGCGGCGTATTGTTGGGTCCCTGCCAGACTTCCATGTCCGTATAAAGTTCACGACCGTCCGTCGAGAATTCAATTTCATTGCGACCTCCCATGGTATTGAATGTCTTGCGACTATTTCCTTGAACTGTTCGATATTGATAGCTATCGACTTGGAGAGGACGTCTCCAATTATCGTCGGGATTGAGCGGTCCGGAGCGTTGCGGAGGGGCTTGTTGTGGTGGTTGTTGCCAGGGTCTTGCTGTTGCTGCGGCGGTCCCCACGGTTGTTGTTGTTGTTGTTGCTGTTGCTGCGGAGGTCGAGCTAGATCTCCTGCCGGCGGTGCGAAATCAGGGGAGGCATGTTTTGTGGTGCATTGCTGTAGCCGACTTGAGGACCGGATTGCGATTGCGGTGAGGAATACAGTCGGATGGATGCAGCTGCAGCGTCGTTTCTTGTTGGAGCGAGAAAGGCATGCGACGATGTCGTCGTGATGGCAGCGGCCCAAAGAAACAAGTATCGTGTCATTTTATTCGTAGAAAATGTAGAGATGTAAATGAAGGAATATATAAAAGAAGGACGTATATGCTATGCAGCAACACAAACAAAAGGTAGAGACAAGACACAATAATAAAGACACCGCCAACAAGAAAAAATAATAAACGCAACGCCAAAAGGCCACGTTTTTCGTTTCCTCGACATGGGGGGGCCAGGCAAGGAGGTATAATATAGAGGAGGTGTACCGCACGTAGAAAGTCCTGTAGACCCACCGGGAAACCTTCTGCAACCTGAAGTTTTCGTTCTGGTAGCACTTCTACACAACCTACGCCCCGTGTTATTTTCTCGTATATCCATTTATTGCCCGATCGGAATTCAAAACGACATCGGCAACAAACGAAAAAACCGCGTTGACGACACTCATTTGAAAGAATATTTATTGTTATTTTGCTATCGCTTTCTTTTCTTTGATGCTGCTTTTTCCCCGTATTATGTCGTAGGTCCTCTCTGAGGGATGATTGGGATTCTCCCGCCGTTCCTCTCCCGCTGTTTTCGGATTTAAAACAGCGCAAGAAGGACCCCATTCGGGCGTTGAAGGTTTTCGCACCAACCGCCGAAAACAAAACTCCGTGTCTTGATGCTGGCTTGCTGGTCCTGAGTAAGTTCAAGAAACGTAGGCAGAAGGCTATCCTCTACACTCTTGCTAATCTTTTCTCTTGTTTCTTTCACGTACTCATTTCCACTTGCCTTCAACGCGTCGACGTCCAAAGGTTCTGTGATCCCCACCAGAACTTGGTGAGCGAGAGGTGCAATGCGCGGAGATACCAAAGTCAGTCCTCCTTCGTTGTAGAGACGATCAATGAGGGGTAGTAATTCTCCAAATATTCCTTGTCTTCGACGATATCCAGTTCGCGTGCCGATAAGTTGTTGAGTAGTTCCAGAACGAAATCGACCTCCTCTTCGTCAAATGTCTTACGCCATTTTGCCTTTTTCATTCTAGTCTTCACAGAAAACAGAGCCCAGCCAAAATATCTGTTGACATCTGCTTTTGAGCTTCTTGCCAAGCAGTTGTCATCACAACAGAAGATTCTTTCCGATTCTCCAGTTGTCTTGCCTTTAGGATAGCGTCCACCTGACCCAAAACCATCTTCGCGAGCAACAAATACAGTATAGAGTTCGCCGTCCGATCTTCTGCAATTCCAGTACATGTAATTGCATGTCTGTTGTTACAGAGATCGTCATAAACATGGCCGTGAAAGACTCGCTTGTAACTGTTTCCTGGGGCAGCCAATGCTTTCTCGACACAGGTCCATGACATCGCGACCAGCCGCTGACATTCCTCGTCGAACTGGGCCTCATCAATACTGCCAGAAACAATACTCTTGTAAAACTCTTCGGAGCAAAGCATTGATGGTGTCTTGAACTCCAATCTTTGTCTCCACAGGTGCGCAAATGTACATCTTGGAGAGCAAAGGAAGCTTGACTTCTTCTTCCTTCTTGTACGACTGAAGCAGTTCAGGTCCCAATAATCTCGGCAAGGACCCTGCGAGTTTTCGACGACATTACAATCTTCCGATAAGCGGAGACTACCGTCTTCCTTTGCAAGAAAATCCATTTTCACTTTGGTAATCGTAACGGTAAACTTCCTTTGCCTAATGTACTTATACGCAGCAATTGGAAAATGATGTCGGGCAACGACAAATTGTTTTTTCTCCTCCCACTCCCAACCATTTGTTCCTTGATGCCGGGGACGTGACGGCACATTGCGGCGAGAAGGATCATTCTCTCAAAGGTACTTTTCTCGTTAAAAGTTCTTACACGCCAACGATAGCCACTTCCTTTCCAGACATGATTGTCCGGGAAGTTGGCTTGTATTTCTTGAGTAAACGAAAACATTCGTCCCATGAACAGGAGCATTGATTGCTCGCCGACGGTGCACTATCTGCCATTTTCCGCAAGAGGAATAAAAACGGGAGAAGATTATTTGCGAATAACACAGAGGAGATGACTATAAATCATTAACAAGAACAATAAATATTCTTTCAAATGAGTGTCGTCAACGCGGTTTTTTCGTTTGTTGCCGATGTCGTTTTGAATTCCGATCGGGCAATAAATGGATATACGAGAAAATAACACGGGGGCGTAGGTTGTGTAGAAGTGCTACCAGAACGAAAACTTCAGGTTGCAGAAGGTTTCCCGGGCCCTCCGGTACAGGGTGCACCTCCTCTATATTATACCTCCTTGGGGCCAGGCCATTGCGTGAGTTCTCTTTCTCTATCATTCGAGTACCGGTTCGGCATCGCTCACGCATCGCAAGTGGATCGCTGGTTGTTGAGTACCGTAGTGGTGAGATAACAGGACGGACACCAACACCACCGGTGCATGCAAGACATTCGTGACTATGGGAGTTGGCGGAAGCCGAAATATTTTTTGAGCGGTACAATAATAACACGTACATTTCTACGTGAGATTTTTTGGCTCTCTCATTCAAGCGCGCCTTTTTTCTATACCAGTACCTGGTATACGCTACGGTAGCTTCGTTGCGTTTATATTCTCTCCTTCATTCATCATTCTCATCTTTGTATTATTGTTCAAAGATCCTGTTACTTTCGTTTCTTCTTCTTCTTATTATTATTACTTATTATAAACCTTTCAATAATTATAGGAAGAATAATGTTCAATCGGAATCAGTTGCTCTTTTTTCGCGTGCATTGCCTTTGGCGGCGTCTACGAATGTAAGTGGGTGTCACAGGTGATTGACACGCAGTGTGATGTGTCATGCTTCTTTCTGGATTCACTCATTCATTCCTTCGCTTTTGCTTTTTTTATCTTACAGTACAAGGTATTCACATGAACTGGAAGACTACGCAACCAACTGTCACGGCAGCACATCAAGAAGCCCAACGACAGTGTCAACTGGAGGAGTGGCGATTCTGTCAGTCGCCGCGGCACTATTCATCGTTTGGAGTCTCCTTTTAGAAACAGATTTCTTGTTTTTGTGGATTCAAGACGTTCCTGTCGTTGTGAGTTCCAGCACTACTTGGATTTTGGTCAGTGATGATGTGAAAGAAAATGAACAAGAAGTAGTGAAAGCAAAAGTCAATGCTTTCGATGATTCCTATGATGCAGCAATGTTAAATGATCTCATGAACGAAGTGCCGCAACTGTCGTTTCTCCGTACTCCAACAACGACTACTAGTCGTCGTTTGACGGAAACGAACGATCCTTGCACACGATACTTCCCGAGTCACTGTTTGCAAGTAGCTTGGAGAGAACAACGTCTTGGTTCGACATGCAGCCGAGCTCTGGATCATTTGCAACATCAACTCGAATTACAGCGCTTGCAAGCAGCAATGATGCAAGTGGCACTCGGCTTTGTGTTTGTCATGTGGATGAGCTACGCCGTGTGGCATTTCTGTCGTCGCAGTGATGGTGATTGGAGTGACTGCTGCGCGTGTTGTTGCTGCTGCTACTGCGAGCAAGGCAACTGCTGTTGCTCAAGCAAATGCTCTTGCTGCGATAAGTGCGCCTGCTGCTGCTGCAGCAGCAAGGAAGGAGGCTGTTGCTCTTCGTGCTGCTGCTGCTGCTGCTCAAAGAATACACCAACAGACATGCCCTCACAAACTACTGACATTTGCGTTTGTTGCTGTTGCAAGACGTCATCCAAGCATCCGTCACTCGACGAAAGTTGCTGCAACTGCTGCAAAGGCACAGGTATTTGCAGTGCGTCTTGCGCTTCGTGTTGTGGAGATAAATGCGCTACAATGAAGGAAGAAGAAGAAATGCCGATTCGCATTCTCGTTGTGTAACTCATGTGTAGCGGAAACTAAAACGTAACGATCTATGTTTTCGAAACGGTTCTCTTGTTGAGAACCCCGTCCTCGGTCGTGTATAATCATTTTCTATTCACATGAAACCATGCTGTATCTTTTTTATTCGACTATTGTAGAAGTCACCGTATCTTTTTTGCGAACCCCTCGTCGAACATAAATGTGGTACGCGACAGAACCGTTTTGGTCAAACTTTTCCTCATAAAATCCATTTGGCTTCGTTTCAAACGAAAAATATCATCAACAGGTACGATAAAAAAGAACAGTAACGAAATGAATGCCAAACGTATTCCACAGCGGAAAATGAAATCGCTGGTGCTCGTGTCTGTGATTGTATGTGCGAAACGGATCCTTTCGTTTGAGCCAGTTATTCTCCTTATATTCTTCTCACTCGTTTTCGTCTCTTTCGCAAAAGGACACTTTCTATACAACCATGCCTACTAACGCTCCTGCTCCGACTGACTGCGGCTGCGGCGCCAAAGACTGCTCTTGCGGAGGCAATTGCAACTGTTGCCACAGCGATTCGACCAAATCGGCAAATTGTCACTGTTCGTCCAACTGTCCTTGCTGCAAGATGCACACGAGTAGTAGTTCTTAAATAATAAAGAGAATGAATGAAGAGACAGACACGTGCCATTTGATTGCCCGAACGAGAAGCAGGAGAAAAAAATGATCGTTCAGGTGAGCATATGGGTCAAGTAGATATATACGAATAGGTAATGCGTATTTTTATATAATATAAATTCTAAACAAGAACGTTTTTATTGATATAATGTCAAGCATACACTTTCAATAGTTATCAATCAACTCGCCTTTGTGTCGATCCTCATCTCATCCACGACAACCACTGAACTTTCCTTCCGACAAAATGAAGAAAAAAGCGTCTCTCTACACTGCTTTGGTACATTTCTCTACGGCGTCCTACTGGTAATGTGTACAGTTTCCGCACCGTCCAGAGCTATATTTTCATGTCACAGCGGTACGCGATACCGTTCCGACTAAAGTGACACAATGGCGAAACAAGAACGTGCACAGCCAACTACCGGGTACATTCTACAGTATTCAGGAGTGAGGAGTCGTCGACACGAGGAACTCCAAAGAACATACACATGGGCAATGACATTCCCTCTCGGTGAGTTGATTTTCTTGTCAGTGGGAAAAAATCGGCGGAAACAATATGCGTGTGAGAGTACCAGAGGTACCAGTACACTCATTTCATATATCGCGTCCGCATCTTTTTTCTTTCTCGGTCGATGCAACAAAACACAACAACCAACAACCAACAACATCTATTTATTACTCCGTATTATTGATCGAATTTGTTCTTGCAGCTTCCAACCTTTCTTTTCAATACAAAAACACATTTTAAAACCAAAACAATGCAAATGACAACCAAGCAATCGACACTGTTGTTGTTTCTGACAATAGTCTGCGCCGTCTCGGTCGTTCGACAATGTAAGAACAGATAGCATGTGTTTGTGTGTGCTTTCATAGAGCCCTTCAAATCTCATTCAATCAATCAATATTTATTTCAATTCAAACAGATCAAGTCCTCGACACGTACTGGAATCGAACGGAACAAGAAGTCAAGGCAGCGTACGAAACGGCGCAACATGCGTGTCAGTTGGAGCAACGGGACTTTTGCGGATCACCTCAGGATGCTCGTGAGTGGGAAGCTGCTTGAGTTTGACCGTGTCTCTCGAACATGACAGTGTTTCTCCAACAAATGCAATTGATTCGATCGACAAAGATATTATTACTACTGAGACACGTGATCAGCCGCACAAAGACGATGCGAAGCAAAAGATACCCGAACCCCTCGTGTCTCCAAAACTAACAGCATCCTCTTCCAGCAGCAAGACACAACTCCGCACATCTCGTCGGTTACACGCTACTCATTACTATGATTATTATGATACAACATTCCCGAGTCCCTGTTTGAACACGGCCTGGATCGAACAACAGGCCCGTCCTGTCTGTAGCCGAGCTTGCATCATCTACACAACATTCGAACACTGCAACAGCATCAATGGAGCACGGCACAAACCTTCAAGGCCGTCTTTGGTGTCTTTTGGATTGTATTGATAGCAGTATGGGGTGTCATGTACTGGATCTTTCGGTCGAGTGATTTGGAAGAAATTCAGGAATATTTGTTGATGAAACATCATTCTTCATTGAAGAGTGATGATTCCTGTTGCTGCTGCTGTTGCTCGTGCAGTTGTTGTGACAAAAAGCGACAAAAGCCATGCTGTACTCAGGATGCATCCTCCGATTGTGATTGTTGCTGCTGCTGCTGCAATAAAGTGACAAAATAAAGCTGCTACGTGTTTCATGTTAATTGCATTTTTATTGCATCGAGTCATAAGTGCCGTCTATAGATTTACATACATACATTCAAACTTCAAAACTACCACAGTCCCTTTCTATTTGATTTCAATAGGTCGATACAGACGCTGTCGTTGCATCCAGTCTTCGACACGAAGCGATACCCAATACAATCCTCTCCCCATGAGGATCGCACACAGATGCGCTACCGTCGTGATGGCTTCCATGGTCACGGCATAATACAACAGCAGCACGCCGTCTAGGAAATAGACTGCGAGTTGTCGTTGGTGATTACTAGTATTATGATTCAGCTGCCACCCGAGACAGGCACACCAGATAATGGAAATACCCGCACAACCCAAATACCAGCACAGGATGATTTGAAAGAATACTACAAACAAGAAACACGACACAGTTGCTGTACAGGAACGACGCGATTCATTCTGCAACTCAGCGTGCACATGCGCCAACAACATGCTGTAATTCAAACAAGTATTCAGGAGATTGCCGTTGTAACTCAAGATACAGGTAAGTCGATCGGTCGCTGCTGCAGTAATGTTGCAGTCAGTCATAACTTTGTGTATGTTGAATGTTATACTTTTATCATAAAGAATGAAAATAATGTAACGAGGAAACGATCATTCATTATTTGGATTGGAATATGCACAAAGGTTTATTTTTTCTGTGTTGTCAGTTGTCGCGCATAGCATCGCGCGAGAAACGTTTCCGACAGACAGACAGACGCTCGCGGCCGCGCAACGCATAACGCACGGTCGCATTTTTTCCCGTTCCGTCACAAACAACAACGTGTTCTTTCATCGTTCTCGTCAACAAAAACCAAGTCAAGAGAACGACAATGGTACAAATCACTGAATTCATCTCCAACAGTATAATTTGGTCCCACTACAATGCCCCCCGACGCGGTAGCACCCTGTGTTTTCCTTGCTCGTATGGACCACCGCTTACGCGTACGCCCGCTATAACTCCTTTCCCTTTCACCAATGGCAAACGCTGCACAATATTCACAATATCGGCGCTATACTGTTTGCATCGATCAGTTTGTATGTTCAAACCGACAGTATTTTCACGAACGCATCGGTATACTCTGGTCCGTCACTTACTTTGGCATTGACATTATTGACTGCGGCCTCCGTCGCGACGGGCCGTATCTATTGCACGCTGTCCTCTGTTTGGGACTGGGATTGGCCAATTACACACATCCCGTCTGTCGCCAATTGCGCACCAACAGTCAAGCTGCACTTTGTGAACTCAGCAATCCTTTATGCATTACGCGAAACGGACGCGGAAACCTGCTGCGTTTCTCTTGTTTGTGGTCGTGTATACGGCGTGCCGGATTGTGTGGATTCCCATGATGATACAAAAATGTCGAAATGCGGGCATGGAATGGAATCATCCGATTGTGTTGGCCGTTTTGGGATTCTATGCCTTGAATTGGTACTGGTATATCAAAATGGGGAAAATATTAGTCGAGGGGTTGTTTATGAATAAGCAGAAGGGAAAGAAGGGAGAAGCAAAAACGAAGGAACTGTAGACTATATAATATATAAAATAGATGGAAAGGTAATGTTAGACAAAATAGTAGATCTTAGTTGTCGCACAGACGCGTATCAGTATTTTTTGGTATCTTTCATTCCAGCGGCTCGTCCGTCAGTCACTCGTTGACACCTGATTCGTGTGACGCGTCGTACTGTCCGTCGAATAGCTTCGAGCGAAGGGCTTCTCCGCGGGCTGTTGTACTAATTTATAGTATAGTGCTGGATGCGAATCCCAAATCTTTTGTTTCGCGTCGTGGAAGTTATTGTCTGCAGATCATAAAACGAAATATTTTTTCATTCGATTGCAAGAAGAACGATAACAAACAAACAAACAAACGAAAAGCAACATAACAAATAGGTAAGTTAGATATCATCGGATCCCGTAAAGATCGAATGAAAGAGAAGGGAGGAACTATAAAAGCACCAGCGGACCAGGAGCTTTTTCCTTGTGTTCTTTTTGATTTTCCGATCGCTCGCTTTGCATTGTGTTCCTCGGCTGTCTCTCTCACATAGACGTTGTGCTCTCCTTCCTCAATACCGTAGTTACTCTATAAAGATGCCAGAACAACAACCCGGAATTCCTCCCATGCCCGCCGGCGCGACCCGCAAACGCAACGTCTACGACGTGCTCGAAACGGTCGGCACCAACAAGACACTATTGATTCGAGTCGATTTCAATGTCCCCATGGATGCGGCAGGCAACATTACCGACGACAGTCGCATCCGCGGGCCTTGCCGACCATTCAGTGTGTTCTCGATGCTGGATGCAATGCCGTCTTGTGCAGTCACATGGGACGGCCTGCTTTGGTGCAAGCCGGCGCTGACGATGAAGCGACGCGTCACGAACGACAGGCCTTGTCCTTGAAACCGATTGCCGAGTATTTGGGGACTCTACTCCACAAGGACGTTGTCTTTGCGCCCGACTGTCTTCAAGCGCACGATACTGTGAAGAAATTATCCGGAGGACAAGTCTGTGTCTTGGAAAATTTGCGTTTCTACAAGAAGGAAGAAAAGAATGATCCGGAAATGGCACAAACTCTAGCGAGTTACGCCGATGCTTACATCAACGACGCCTTTGGAACGGCCCATCGCGCGCACGCGTCTACGCACGGCGTCCCCGCGTGCATGAACGACAAGTCCAAAGTCGGAATCGGTATTCTCGTCGCCTCCGAACTCGCCTTTTGGATTTCCGTCACACGTCCGATGACAAGATTACGGCCATTATTGGAGGTTCCAAAGTCAGTACCAAGTTGCCCGTCATTCAGGGTCTTTTGAGCAATGTCGATAACTTGATTCTGGGGAGGCTTGGCGTTTACCTTTTGAAGGCCAAGGGTATCAACATTGGTACCAGTTTGGTCGAAGAATCCATGATTGAGACGGCCAAGAACTTACTCGATCAAGCTGAAGCGGCCGGTAAGAAGATTTATCTTCCCGTCGATGCTGTTTGCGCACAAGGTTTCCCAAGGGCCCCATGGATCCGAGCGACACCAAGACATTCCAAATGACCGTCGACGCCGGCATTGAAGACGGCTGGATGGGCCTCGATTGTGGTGCTGCCTCCATTCAATGCTTTCAAGGAGCATTGGCCGAATCGAGCAAGATTTGTTTCAACGGACCCATGGGTGTGTTTGAAATTGCTCCTTTGATCAGGGCACACGCATGCTGGTCGATGAACTCGAAAAGTTACCAGCAATGGTACCATTACCGTCGTGGGAGGTGGAGACAGTGTTGCGGCCTTGGCTCTGTTTGACAAGACTTCTGCAGTAACATATGTATCGACCGGTGGTGGTGCTACTTTGGAGCTTTTGGCAGGGGATAAATTGCCCGGTGTGGAGATTATTCCGGATTATGAGTGATTGCGATTGTGGCTATGAGAGCGAGAAGTCCTTACTTACTTTTAAAACAATTATAAGAAGAATGTATATTGATTGAGTTATGGTTTCAGTGGAAGCAATCGAGTTCTACTAGATATCCCTAGCTCGTTCGTAGAGGTGTGCGTAATTCTTCCTCTCTAGTAAGGTTTAGCGTTCTTTCGTGATGCTGGCGTATCTTTTCCCATTTGTCACGTCATTTTGATTGGTCGAACCTGACCACGCACGATCGTACGGAACAAACAAAGATCCCAGTGACCCTATAGCCCCCCGTGTTCGGTGTGTTCTGTGTGTTTTGGTGTATCGTTCTGATTGCACTATTTGCATGTATAGTAAATGATCGCTTGACACGGTTCTTTGTTTTTCTAGATTTTGATTATAAACGAAAAGCTCATTCTTCTCTTTTGCGTTTGGATCATTGTTGAGTCATTGTTGCATTGCATTGCTCTCCTCTAGAAGCTCTTTCCAACCATGGTCCTCGCTACTTCGATTCCTAAAAGCAGTCCAGCAAAGTCGGGTAAGTACAATGAATAAGGTGTTTTCTTTGAGAAGGAGGAGGACAGAATACAAAGATGAGAAAGAGGGAATTCGATCTTCCTCGCTCTCGATCTTCCGAAGAATTCGTTTCATTGTGAGTTGGTCGTTGATGCTGCATAACAATTAATCATCTTATTCTTCTATTATTCTTTCAACGACCACAAATAATAATAATAACCAGGCTCTGCTTCTCCCGACCAAGCCTACTGCGAACGACTGGCGACGCAATTGCGCTACGAAGATCTTCCCGACGCGTGTCACGGATACACGCACCGCAATGTCCAAAACGACCCACGGACCCTTTGCCGGAATGAATGCGGGTGCTGCCGTCGAAGCACGCCGTGCCTTGTCGGAGAAGCGTGGTGAGTGTTCTGTGTGTGTGTGTGAATGCGTTTCAAGGCAGTCATCGTGAGGACATTGTTGTGAATCGCCTTCTCACTCCAATCACTCATCACTCCGACAGAATCCCACGCTCAGATTCAACGCCGCATGACCTCGTTGGGACGTCGTTGAGGAATCAACATCTCGCTGAAGGAATAGATTATATATAATTACTATCCATTATGTTTGAGTCTTGTGATATTTTTCTGTCATTCCTTCCATTCTCAATGATTGCAATAAAAGACAGGTTCTATTTTTGTCATTATTTTGCGAGCTAGAGAGCTTATTGTTGTTGGCTTAGGCACTTGGCCGCATTCATTCATTCAAGTTTCAGACTCTTCTTTTGGAAAGGTCAGTGCTCGGTACTGGCAAAGTGAATACCGGTCTACTATTTTCTCCTCAATAACTGTACACTATAAACAATAACCTCAACCTTTCACGACGAGTCTTCTTTCTTCTCCTTTTGCATCTCGAAAACGAACCACAACAACAACGAATCTATCTCATCATCTCGTCGAAAGAATAAGACAATCAATTTCAATCGATTTGATTGATGATGAGTTGTAAACAGTATACTAACTGAACAAGAATGTCCTCATCATCCTTACAGAACCTCTTTTCATCCCCAGAAACGACAAACAGCAAGAATAACGTCACCGAACAAACGCAATTATTACGAATCGTCAGCAGTAACAAGAATCATGCATGGTTCATTCGTCACGATTCCGAATTCAGTGTCAATTCCAATTATCAAGCGGAAGACATTGTTACTGGAAATAGCAATGAGTCGTCTCTGTTAAATACATGGCAAGGCGCCGTTCTATTAACAGCCGAATGTCTGGGAACGGGCTTGTTGGCCTTGCCGGGAAATATTCATACCTTGGGGAGTGCGTGGGGATTCTTCTTTTGCTTCTACAATTGCCCATTAATTATTATGCTGGAACCATTCTGCATATGACGGCCTTGCAGGTGGAACAGCAACATGAATTGGAGAATCAGTGGTATCGCGAGTCGTTGCAACAAGGGAAAATCAAAGTGAATCGGAATAGTAATAATGATCATCGAACGAATATTAGGGAGACGAAAGACGAGCAAAGAAGAATAGCGTCTTCACAACAACAGGTTGACGATGTTGATTATCGAGAAATGAATCAAAATACGGCGAGTTCGATACTGAGTTACTTGTCTTGTCAACAACCACACAAAGATAATGATGATTCCGATGAATGGATTGACTTGATTCCTCCCACTATTACACTGGCCGGAGAAAAACTGCACCACGACACCGCCACGCATGATTTCATTGGTTTCACGCAGGCACTTTTGACAACAAGATTGCGACACGGATCGTTCGCACTATTTATTACTGCAATATCTTTCTCGTTCTGGGAAATTACGTTTTGGTCATGAGCCATGCCTTGCAAGCGGTCTTTATTGAATTGTGTTTGCCAAAAGCGGGACTGTGGGCCTGTCTTTGCATGTTTGGAGTCAGTCAATTGCGGACCATGGCGCGGTTGGGGCGGACCGCGAGTATTTTCAGTTTACTGGCGTTACTGGTAGTGGTGGTGCAATGTCTTGTCGCAGTGCATTCTCTCGAAGCACCAGTTTCAACAGAGAATAGTGGCATCATGGATGTGAGCAACAACAACAACAACAACATCACTGTTATTACGGAAGTTCAGTGCCATAGGAAGCATTGGATTTGCCGTGGGAAGTCAAAACTATTTTTGAACATTCGTCACGAATTGGCCGATCGACAAAAAGCTCCCCAGAGTTTGGCCCTTTCCTTGTCCACATTTGGGACCTTTTATGTCGTATTAGTGCTATTGGCGGGTCACAGTCCTCCTTCCTTCTTGTTGGATGCCATTCCGGTGGGAACGCGGTCCAAACGCGTGGCCGGTTTGCTGTTGTATGCCCATATTGTGGTCAGTTACGCCATCAACTCGCAAGCTCTTTGCAGTAGTTTGGATCGTGCGTATTGGAGACTCGTGGAACGCTCTCCGATGATACGATGGTTGATTTGGACGGCGCTCATTTCGTTCTTGGCGTATACCGTAGCGAATGCTGTTCCCTTCTTTTCGGACTTGGTGTCTTTTATTGGCGCCATGACGTCTGTTCCATTGACATTACTTCTGCCAGCATTGTTTTGGCGCAAAAGAAAGGGCTGGCGTTGTTTGGAATCTCATTGGACTGGAGTTGTGCCTTGACGTACTTTTCTCTCTTCTTCATGTTCACGGCCACGGCAGGGTCTGTCTATTCGATTCAACAAGACTGGTCTCAGCATGGAGCACCCTTCTCTTGTCAGTTGGTAGTTTCGTAGACTAGAGAAACTGAGGATGCATATAGAACCTACAATACGTTTTTGAAAAATAGATATTTCATACAGTTGAATCGACTATGCAAACCTAGAAAAGAGATGAATTTCTTCACTTCCAAAGACTACAAGAAGTACCCCAAAAGGGCGACCATCGTAGATACCATTCCCCAGAGCTGACCAATCGCCAAGCCGATGAACTTGTACCGGGCGGCAATGTCGGAGCCGTCAGATTCGTCGTTTGACCGGGTCGTTGGAACAATGGAGACGGCGCCGAGGGTGGAACTGGCGCGACGGGTGGGAACGGCGCCAAGGTTTCCAAACTTTGATAAATAATGAGCGAGTCGATTTCGTGTACAATACCATTTCTTGCCAGAATGTCACATTTGGTAATGCAAGCATCCATGGAAAGCGCCCCATCCTTTTGTTGAGCGGTCTTGATACAAGGAAATCCATCTTCATTGACCACCACGTTCCATAGTTGACCATTGTGACTTTCAATTGGTTCACGATTCTCCGCCATTTCGATCAGCTTTTCGCACCACAAGAGTTCTTTGAAAATCATATTCTCTAGCACCGTCTCTGACAATTCCATCAAATCAATCAGTTTGCCTTCCCAGGCGTCGTTGGGAGCATAAAAGACGGTAAGAGGCAAAAGCCGTTTGACATCTTCTTCCAAAAGAGCGACGTCAAGTATCCCAAATGAAGTTTGAATCGCTCGTTAGGATCATCTTCGACAATGGTGTAACAGTTTTTCGTTACAGATCGCGGTTGTGGTACTTCCGTCGTAAAGTGCAGGAGTCTGTCGAGTCGAGAAAAGAAGCGAATAGACATTGTGAGTGACCGAATATAGCAGCAGTATTCTCAACACGCAGACAAATCATTTTAACCAAACGCACCCATCCTGTCCTTGCATATCATGCATAAACAAATCACCACCATCCACCAACACCATATTCCTCGCTTCATCGACATCAATCGTCACATTCTCCCCGTCAACATGGTCAAATTCCACGGTCCACCCGCCGCTTTGGTCAAATTCATCAACTTGTCCTTGGTGTATTTCCCTTGTGTCAAGAAATGCGACGTCAAATCCCACAAATGCCGGCGCCACTTGTCGGTACTAATACGCGTCGTATCTTCCAGTGTAAAAAAGTCAAAGCCCGTATTGATGGACGCAAACAAGGTCAAGGGCCCACCATCCCCGACGGAACTACTCAAATTCCGCAAATTCCATTCCGTCCCCAAAACAATTGTGCGGCATCTTTGGTATTCAAACTCGAAAATTCCGCCGCGTAATCCGTCAACATGGCAATGCCAGAGCAAATAATACACTTGTCCAACACGTACCCGACACCATTGCTCGCCAAGAACCACCGCGGATCGGGCGTACTGACAATGCACGCATCATTGAAACACAGCGTCCCAAACCGGTTGGTAATCCAAATATGACTGCACTTGTTGATTGGCATGACCAATTGTTCAAAATTCTTTTCCATGTCCGGGTAATAGTAATTGTGCGGAATGAGTTGATATTCAATGAAATTGTGCATGGTCTGTTCGGCGAACGACGCATTCATGAGTTCATTTTCCTTGACGAATTGTCCACCATTGATCGTTTGGGGCAAATAGTCCAGGCCCATGCGGTTGAAGGCGCGAATGCGACAACCCGCATAGGTCAGTCCAGATTCGCGCGAAGTCGCCAACAATTGGCGTGCCCCGGGACATTGTCCACGACATTGACCATACTGATGCGATTCAAATAATCCGGTCCAAATTCTTCTTGCAATTCGAGTTGTGCAAATGTTTCGGAAAAGAATTTGGGCTTGACGACACCACGGGTAATGTGCAAAATGCCATTGCTGGCCATTAAATTGGCCGTTTCGATTTCGACACCGCCGACTTGGAGTGTGAATTGACTGACGGGCCACGTATCGTGCATGGAAGCGACTTCGGTCCGAACTTGATCGAAAATTTGATCAAAATTGAGAATCGTATCTGCGACCATGTGATTTTGACACGTCGCCAACATGGTTTGGTACCAACGCGGTGGCGTCTCGTCCATGCCGCTACTGTACAGTTGAATGTTGCGATCATTTTCCATGGCATCATTGTCGGGCGCAAAGACCGTCAATTGTTGGGAATCGTCGTCGAGCAGCGTTTCGAGCAAGCCCGATTGCTCCAGAAAATCCCGGAACAGGGACAATTCTTCGCGCGACAGAATGAGTTCGCGCAAGGTCATGCCATCAAACGTTTGTCCGTCCGTATTTGTCATGCCGCCGGCGTTGGGGTGTGCGACGGGTGCGGCGGCGGGGGTGACGACCCCGAGAGAGCAGCGGTCGGGGATGCCGTGGCAGTCGTTCCTTCTTCCGCGTCTGTCGTTGTTGGTGCTGTGGGTGTGGTTGCAGTGGCGACGGGTGCTGTCGTTGTTGAGCAGTGGCGACGACACTGGAGCCATGGAAGTAGGAGCTGTAGTCGTTGTAGGCGCTCCCAGGTTCGTTCCATCTCCTGTTGCAGGAGTCAAGGAAGGAGCTGTCGTCGTTCGTAGGCGTGACAGGCGTCTCAAAGTCCAAAGTAGCACCTCCCGAGCCTTGGGCTTGCACCAGCAGTATTCTTGACGGTTGCTGTTGCAGCAAGAACAGAAAACTCCACAACAACGGCGCTTTCATTCTTTTGCGTAGTAGAGATTGTATTTGCGCCAACGAGTGAAGTGAATATGAACAAGAAAAGAGATCAAAGAGATCAGAAGAGAGAGAGAGAGAGAGAAGAACAATAACAACCTCTTTATTTGTGGCTTTTGTTGAAATGTTGTGGCTTTTTTGTAAAATGACTCGTTCGGTCGTTTCAAGGGTCATTCTACATTCACACTTTTAGTTGCTATAGTACGAAACACCCAATCCAATTGCACGAGTAGAGGATGAACGATTGAAACTTGATCCCTAATGGAGATCGAGAAAATCGAACTCGACCATCCATCTACCTTTTGTGCTGACAGTTTGTATCCTTCGTATCCAAACAATCAACCCATCTCTCTTTCTTGTTTCGCTTATCATCTATCAACTCACAGTACTATTATTATTACTACTACTACTATTCTCCCCACCGACCAAGGGAAACGGCTGAATGTCCACCACAAACTTGTCACTTGCACGGAGCGCCGGAACGGCCATTCCCACCACGGCACTGCTCGTACCAACAGGAACACGCGCAAAATGAAACCAACCATACATTTGGCCTTTTTTCGAGGTCAACTCGGCGCCACTGATGTATTCAAAGCAAGTGTTGGGATGTAACACGGGCAATTGTCCGACGGCGCCCGTGGTGGGAGCGTCCACGATGGTCGTTTCGTGTTCATCATCATCTGTAGTATTGCTACTATTATTCTTATTCTTGTATTCCACAATATGCCACGTGCGGCCCAGCAATTGCACGGCTGTCGTAGTATTATTCGTAGGATCATTATGACTCGTATCACTCGCAACATTTTCGATTCGCACACGATACGCAAATCGGTACTTGTGTTCCAACGATCGTCCAATGGATTGCGACAGAACACTGACACGAATTCCGTGTGAAGTATGTGTACTCGTTTGATGCAGTTGTTGATGGTATTGCTGTCTCAAGTGACGAAAGGCCGTCAAAGCAAGTGACGAATAGTGTGAAGGTGAGGATATAAAGGCCATGCGAAGGGCGTGTTGCAGTGTCGTGCGAGTGGTCCAAAGGCATTGGTCGTTTGGAATATGAGTATTGTTGTCGTCGTCGTCTGTATCGGAATCGTCACTCGAATCATCATTCTCTTCCACTTGCGGCAGCAACGGCAACAATTCCTGATACCACATCTTCCATTTCTTATTGGGGATTGCTGCACGAGCCATTGATACACGGCGTGTATACTTGCAGTGTTATTACTTTTACGAGTCGACCACAAACGAGCACTTCCGGCCGTGTGCGGATCAATGGGGTTGCAACCAAATCAGAGAATTCTTGTCGTAGGCACGACATTGTCGCAACAAGACGCGATACAATTGGGCTTGTATACTAATGGAACGACCGTAAGGCTGCGGTTTTATTGCAACAGATAAACAGCGATGAAAAGGAAGCATATTGTCGAATAGTAAAGAATAATATAGAGAGAAAGAGCTTTGTTATACAAGGATTTGCATCATCATCATCATCATCATCATTCTGTTGTTGTAAATCTTTTATTGTTGTTGTTGTTGCTTTTTTCCCTCTTCGTCGGCTTGATATCGAACGCGCGACGGACGTACCGCTAGTGAGTACCGCTGGCTGATCGTTTGTCTTAAGGTTTTAGCGCTCGAATCCCTGGAAGATCCGGAATCGTGACTGAACGGGGCTCGGTGGTGTAATGACAGACCGATTTTAACGGCGAAAACACGTTAGCCGTTTCCTAATTACGCCCGTTTCCGCGGGCCGGCCCCTTCGCGCAATCGCCACTTCGCACGCTCAACTCGCTCAACTTCGCGCAATCGCTACTTCGCACGCTCAACTTCGCGCAACTTCGCGCAACTTCGCGCAATCGCCACTTCGCACGCTCAACTTCGCGCAACTTCGCAATCGCTACTTGCACGCTCAACCGCGCAACCGCGCAATCACCACTTCGTCGCACGCTCAACTTCGCTCAACTTCGCGCAATTGAAAATTCCCCAGTAAACATAATCTCCAGTGGAAACTAAGATGCTTGTGCGCACAGAGCAGCAAGTGTTTCGTGAAGGCCTTGAACTTGCCGGCTTCACGAGAGAACGACAAGATCGTCAACCGCACCAAGAACGAAGAGCGGTTTAAAACGTATTTTGGGTCGATGCCAATTGTTTACTCGCAGCTCTGGAAAGAGCTGCAGGTTACATCCATCAAGGCTGCCAAAGTAAGCGACCCCACTTCGGAGGATTTTCGCAACTTCTTGATGGCCATCAATTTTCTCAATCGCTATCCGTTGGAGCTCGAGGGCGAGGGACGCTTTGGTTGTTGTGACAAAACCTATCGAAAGTGGGTTTGGCATTACACGAAAAAATTCAAGGTCTAAAAGACGACGTAATTGTCTGGCCATGGAACTCGGTGCAATAATCGGCACAAAGCGCGATATTGCGGATTCAAGCGAAGAAAGCCAGGAGCAGGAAAGGGAAACTGGGGTCGTCCGCAGATGAAGAAGAAGCAAGCCAAGTAGGCTGCGCAGAGAACGGCAACGATTGAAAAGCGTTATTACTTTGCGCTATTGATGCGAGTTGATTTAAGATATATACATAGGAATATCATGAGTCTGAATACTTTTACATTTTATTCATTGATCGTTGTGTCTTTAGTCGTTACAACGTTTGAGGTCAACATCCATTTTCTTTAGTCGTTACAACGTTTGAGGTCAACATCCATTTTTCTCCAAAGTGGAATGGTGCAAAGGAATACGGAATTTCGCACACTTTGCACGCTCAATTTCGCGCAATCGCCACTTCGCACGCTCAACTTCGCTCAACTTCGCGCAATCGCCACTTCGCACGCTCAACTTCGCGCAACTTCGCGCAATCGCTACTTCGCACGCTCAACTTCGCGCAACTTCGCGCAATCGCTACTTCGCACGCTCAACTTCGCGCAACTTCGCGCAATTGCGCATGCCAGCCTCTACGGATTGAAAGGCGTTTTACAGTATCACCTTCAGACAATACAACGGGGCACGGTCCGCGCTCTGTACAGCCGTGCAATTTCCCGGTATTCAGCGAGACAGTACAATTTTACTCACGATTCCGGATCTTCCTGCTAGCTAGCTATAAATGTCCTAGAGTCTTTATTGACTACGAATTGAAAAAAAGTGCATACTAGCCATAATTGTCTCTCTAAA
Organism: Fistulifera pelliculosa; assembly: GCA_026008555.1. Classification (NCBI taxonomy): domain Eukaryota; phylum Bacillariophyta; class Bacillariophyceae; order Naviculales; family Stauroneidaceae; genus Fistulifera; species Fistulifera pelliculosa. Next base: position 97,215 of record BROJ01000197.1, on the reverse strand, counting down.
ATAATAATTACTACTTTTTTGCTTGCCAAAATGGCCCAACCAACTAATTCGTTGCCGCCGCCTGCGGAACAACAACACAATGCCTGTATTCCTTTCCCAATTCACTTTCGTGCATGTGCTCCATGACCAAGCCGATCAATTGCTTCTTCAAATGATCAATTTCTTGTTGCAAATGTGCGGCGTCTTCGTTGGGAGTACTCATACTCACAACTGCAGTCTCGTCGGAAGTGGCTTGCTCTTGTTCGACGTCACTCGCATTGTCGTCATCATCTCCCGGACAATAGGTCGTGACAATTTCTTGCAGTGCCGTCGGAATCGACTCACAATCTTCCACTACCAAATGACTACTCGACGTCGACGACGCTATGGAAGAAACATCCGAACTATACGAAAACGTCGCAACATGCGAGTGGCTCTTTGTACGAGACCTGTTGTCGAAGATGTTGAAGAAGCATTCGAATTCCGTCGACTCATTCTTCGTCTTCTAGTTCGAGTAGTAGCAAGTGGCTGTTCCGGCGCGGCAATCTCTTTTACAACGATCACAGGATCATCATTGTTTGATAGTGTCTCTTCCGTCCCATTGTCGTCCAATGTCACTTCGGATATGTCAATAATCACAGCATTCGTAGTATTGCAAGGCTGCTTGGAGTTGCGCCGTCCAAATGGCATGAATTTGGACAATCCCTTACTGTTGTTGCTGTTTCGTCTTTGCTGTCGTTGCCGTGCCTTGCTAGAAGAAGAAGAAGCACTCACATTGTCCGAGGATACAGATACTTCAATCGTCCTGTTATTATTGTGAACGGGAGTACTGCTCTTGCCGCGGCTGGCAGGAGCCGCTTTTTTCTTCTTCCACGAGTCGTACTCCTACTACTCGATGTTGTAGTAGTACTGACATCATTCTCTTTGCGAAACCACGACAATCGTCGGTGATCACTCTTTTGGCTGCTGCTGTGACGATGAATTCTTCGTGCGCCGCCGCGTCGCTTGCGCCATTTTGACGTAATCGTCCATGGCCGAGGAGGAGGATGATGATTGCAGTTTGGACGGGTGCTGTTCTCGGCGCGTTCGCTGTTCGTAGTCATCGACGGTCGTAATCACATGTTCTTCTGGTTCAGCAGCAGCAGCAGCCGTGACGATCTGAACATGCCCAAAGCGCACCGACTTGCTGGTCGAACTCGTCGTCGAGACTTGGGAACTGAGAGAACCTCGGCGGGACAATGTAGTAGTGTTGCGAAGCACCGGGCGCAGCAGATCCAAGTGTTCTTCAAAGGCAATCGCGGCCGTATTGGGGCTGATGCTGGTGCTAGGAAGAGGAAGCGTATCTTCTTCTTCTTGCTGTTGTTGTTGTTGTTGCTGTGCAATGTCAATGTTTGCGTCTTCCACTGTTGGTTGCTTCATCATTGTTGTTGTTGTTCTTGTTGCTGTCAAGGTACTCCATTGCCGCAACGATTGCTTCAACAATTCAATGGGATCGTCCTGGATAGTAGTATTGTTGTTGTTATTGTTGTCGAGTTGCACTTTCTGCGGGTCTTTTGTAACCGGGAAGAAGGACTCGTATTGCTGCAGTGCAGGATTCTTTGTTCGTCAACCATCGACAAAGTGTTCAACGGAATCACTTGCGGCGGTAGCATGATTGATTGATTGATTGATTGATTGAGTCGAGTGAGGCAAGGAAGCAAGTGAAGGAATCGAAATGAAATGAATTGAAATCAAACTAGAATTTCGAATGCAAGTCGCTCGAAAGCGACGACCTCTGTAATGGATTGATGTATTCTATTTTTCTTTCTTCTTGTTGCTGTTTGTAAATCAAACGCATACAGTACGCTCTCGCGTCAATCAGTGAAGTCAAGCAATCAATAGATTCAATACCAGGTATCTGATTCTGGTTCAATGAACAATGAACAGTCTTGTTGGTTACAGTATTGGTTGCGTTTAGGCTATCCTTCTTGACAAGAAGGAACTTCTGGCCTATCTCTCTCTCTTGAATTGAATAGAATGATAATTGCCTGCTATATCACTCGATGCAATGCGAGAATGAAATGCTTTATATTGTTCCTTTGTGCTTTGTGATCATGCGTCGGATGTCGGATCACACCATACCACCCATTTTCCCATTTTCCCGATGCTCCGGAACCGGGAACTAGGGTTCTGAACGGGTCCGGCATATTCACCCGTCCGCCGGAAGGGGCCGCGGGCTCCGAGGACCCGTCCGGCCCCCCGTCCGGCGGACGGGTCCACACTTTGGAAACCTCTACGAGCAGACCTTTACGACCAGCCCAAAATCAGACCCTTGCATCTGAATCGCAGTTTCATAAACACAACTGAACCATGCTTTAAGTCGCTGAGTTTACATGCAATTGGCTCTCTCCAAGAACCAGTAGAGCTAATATATTGCGTGTCTATGCTTGGGGTATGTGGTACGTGCGGATGTGTTTATTTTCTTTGTATTGTCGAAACTCACGGCGTAATCGTTTTCTGCAGGGTGGCTGGATGCAAAACACAACCGCAAAATTGACACTTGTACCTGGGGCTATCTTCTTCTGTCGGTGTTGACAAGCTGGATTTTTGCACTCGGAACCATCTAAATGTAAAGACATTTTATATCTAAACCTCGATAGACCAAATCAGCAACGAACTGCAACTACAACCGAACACTTGCCGATCAAATGCTTCAATCTTCAATGGAAACTTCTCAGATTTGCTTTTGAAAACTTGAAAACCAAACTGCCAACTGGTGTCAGAGCGTCAGAGCAAGACGTACCTAATAGGTTATGAGTACCCGTCCAAACCCGTCCGGGGTAAACTGACCCGGCCGCGGAAGGGTGGCCACCCGTCCGGCAGGGTGGCCACCGCGGACGGGTAAAACCGTTCAGAACCCTACCGGGAACTACAGACAATGCCGTGGCGGTATTGGCACTATTGAATTGATTGTAGGATATTCGGCGAACGGGATAACCTATTCTTTCTTATTGTTGCATACATTTGATTCCCGTTTCTTGGCTGTGACCATTGATGTACTATGCAGAGTCACTAAGAAGAAATGGTTCGACTTGTTCCAAGTACCAAATCGGATGGTCGGGAAAGTTACGACTTAGGCCCTTTGCTAACTGAAGCCTTTTCTCGATCGAGTACCGGTGCGTGTTGGCATGCAATGCCTTCGATCATTCCTTCATCGAAAGATGTTTACCGTAGCCAAAACGACGTGGAGGACAACGCCAAGAGACGAGAGGAAACAAAGAATCATCATAATCATCGCGTCTGCAAATAAATATAATGTAAAGGCAGATACAGTCGCTCGAGTGGTAGGAAAGGGTTATCATCGAGAAAGCAGACTACCAATTATGCATTTATTATTTCTTTTGTGTGTGGCACGTATGATGTATTGTGTGCTATCTTTTAAAATTATGAATTGGAGGGAAAAACAAGTTGTTGTTTTGGGTTTGGGGATAAATGCCAAGGATCGTTTCACGACAAGATACAAACGTGTCGGAATGTGGTCGTCATTCTCTTGTTGAATGTACCAAATATTTCGCACCATATCAGTGATCGCTCACTCTTGATGATGTCACCCATTCTCGACATTTCGTGACTCACTACCGGACGCATGGCCAGACGAACGACGCGAACGACGCTCGAACTTTTTTTTTATTTGTTGCAACAAAACAAAACAACAACAACAACAAAAAAAAAGCAAAACGTTCACTATCGTTTGTTGTGGTTTATGATTGCAAACAAAACAAAAAAAGGAAAGGATACAGAAAAATTCAATCACAATCGAAAACAATTCTCAACCTTTATCATGCTGACAATAACACGCATCACCATTCGTCGTTTGCCGCAAAGTTCGTGCGATGCTTATCAACAAAAATTATTATTCGACGCAACAACAACAAGTCATGGATCAATGTCAAGCTTTGTACCAGTCGTTGTTGCCTCTCAATGAAAAGGTGAGTGCGTGCTTGTGCGAGAGAGAGTAATAGAAGTGAATGGGTAGAGTGTACACTGCGAGCCTTCTCCTTTCTATTTTCTCACTCTTTCGATTCATTCTCACAACACACACAGCTCCACGGCCCCTCGATGCCGTCTATCCGAGCATGGCACTCCCCGCCGTCCTTCTCGTGGGCAATCATTCGTCCGGAAAGAGTTCGTTCATCAATCACGTCTTGGGACGATCGATTCAAAAGCCGGTGTCGCTCCGACCGACGATGCCTTTACCATTATTGCCCCCGGTCCGGAAGATCGTGATCAAGATGGGCCTGCCTTGTGCGTAAGCGATGAGATGATGATGAACAGTGTATGACTTTTACTATATGTGTATATACCTCACACTCATCATCATTTCTATTCACAGAATCGGCGACCCGGATTGGGGATTCAGTCCACTGCGGCAATTTGGTCCAACCCTCATTCATCATTCGTTGCTCAAAATACGACGCGATTTGAATGCCAATTTCATCATGATTGATACGCCGGGTATGATTGATACGCCGGGTATGATTGATAGTCCCGGGAATGCGACTGGATTTTGGGAAAGACGCCAATGGACCGTGGATATGACTTTCAAGGAGTCTTGCGATGGATGGCCGAACGCGCCGATGTCGTTTGTCTCTTTTTGATCCCGACAAGCCGGGTACGACGGGAGAGACACTCAGTGTCTTGTTGCATTCACTGTCAGGCATGGATCACAAATTGTTGATTGTGCTCAACAAGGCGGATCAATTTGAAAAATGCACGATTTTGCGCGGGCCTATGGTAGTTTGTGTTGGAATTTGAGCAAAGTGATTCCACGCAAGGATTTGCCGCGCATTTATACCATGTGTTTGCCGAATACAAAAGACAAGGACAATACTTCTACAGTCCCATCGTCCGTGTCGGTACTGCAACAAGACTTGGAAACGGCTCGACAAGAAGTCGTGGACCAAATTCGACAAGCACCGGCCCGCCGAGTCGACAATGTCATTACTTTATTGTACGACAGTTGTTGCTTGTTGGAAATGCAAGCGAAATTGTTGCAAGATTGGCATGCGCGAAAGAACAAATTGTGGTGGAATGCGGTGCAACAAGTGACGGGTGTATTCAGTGTAGGAAGTGCCGCGACGGCATTGTGGCACACGACTGCAGTGACAGCGGCGTTGCCTTCGGCGGCCGCCATGACCAGTGGCATGGCCGTGACGGTGTTTTATCGACGAGCGGTTTGTTGTGGTACCACTCGACGGCCCTGCAGGCCTGGACGGAACAATCGCAAACATCGTCGGAACTCAGTGCCGCCTTTGGCCGCACGCACGCTCGAGAAATACAAAACGGCGATGAATATACGGCCGCTGTCTGGCAACGACTGCGACACACCTTGCCGACGGCCTTGGCGCAGGCGCCTTCGAAACCGAGTGCCAAGGATTTGGTGTTTTGCAAACCATATTAAATGAACAAATACCAGCCTTGCGACGACAAGTGTCGCCGCAGCATTATGGCAACGTGGGAAGTAGCAACAGTAGTAGTAATGACGAGGAAGGGAGAGACTAACGAATGAATAAATAGACGAGTTTCGAGCAGAGAATAATAAGAATAATTATAGACAGTCGCGTCATATTTTACGAAAGAAGGAGAGAGACCTGTATGTTACAATATCACTCGTTTCGTTCGTTCATCCGCAATATATTATATCTAAACATCCTTCTGAATGCATTCATTCATTCTCACTGTTACATACTACCACCCCGCAATTGCAACACCATATGAATCGTCGCACCCGCAGCAATGCTGTACGACTCTAAACTTTATCGTCCGCCAATTGCTTTCCACTGTAAATCAGTTTGATTTGGTCCACTTGAATGCCTTCCTTTTCTTGCAAGGACTGTTTGATTGCCAGAACGTGCTGATCGGGTTCGAAATTCAAGGCCTGTTTGCGGCCGGTCAATGTTTTGATGAAAATCTTTGTTTGTGATTGTGTGTAATAATATTAGAGTAATAGGAAGAGAAGAGAAGTAATAAAGAAAGGAAGCGACAGGATAAAAGCGGGACGATGAGAAATACTCGATGAACAATTTGCTTTGCTGCAATTCGCTCATTCGTTCGTGCAACGCAACTTACCTGCATTTTGAATTACTGCGAAAAGAGCTCAGGAAATGAAACGGAAAGGATATTAAAAAAGGAAGATAGAGAAAGCAATCTCAAATGATGGATATCGTTTGTCGTTGGAATGACAATATGAACCGTAGCATCTCGTCCGCGGTTCGTGCGCGTGAAACGCGACCGTCGCCCGCAAAACTAGGTGCACATAATGCACGACGTCTAAAATAGGCTCTAGAATTCATTACAAAGTCTCTAAGTATTCGACTTAATCCTAAAATTCAGTGTTCAACTGTCTAACTTCGATCGGAACGGCTATATGGTAGCGCAACTTGCATCGCACTCTCTGGCTGGAATATTATTAGTTCTATGCGATCGAACATAATATTCAATACACTGCAATGCCAACAATCCACTCTGTCTAAACGCATGATACATTTTCATTAACTAATTATAAGCGGAACCTAAATCTATAAATGCTTTCCAAAATAACGCGAAATAAAAGCCAATCGACTCTAAAGCTTGCAAAACCCCATACTACAGCACAACGAAAGAAATCACCTCCGCGTCGGCAATTTGGGAGGCAGATCGCGTGGTTCTGGTTCATATTCCAACGAAGGACACGACGACCACAGCACATGCTCTTCTTCTTCTCCTTCTTCGGGAATGGACAAGGGGCGGCAAACCGAGGTCTTGGTTGTTGCTTATTGCGGCGTTGTTTGCGAGGCGTGAGTTCGTGTCGAATCGTTTGTTGTATGGCTTCCAATTCGCGTGCGATATTGGTGGAACGACCAATACTATTCCGTCGTTTCGGTGCCTCGGGTCGTTCGTCTTGGAAAGTTCGATTCAATTGTTGTTGTTGTTGCTGCTCTTCTTCTTCCAACATCTTTTGATTTCAGCTTCAATCGATTGCAATTGTTGACGGAGTTTATTAAAGTGCTCCAGTTTCTCTTGATTGCTAATGTCATTTAATGTCAAAGAAGCATTCGTCATTTTCTGTTTGTGATCTTGCAGCGCTTTGTATATCAAATGCGGTGGATTGCGCAAGCCGATTCTTGTTTTGACACCGCCTTCCTTGACTACTTTGTCATGGAGGAGCATGGCGGCCGTGCTTTCCGATGATAGTTTCATTAACGAGGATCTGCGCGGCGATTCTGGATACGATCTCGTTCGTAACGATTGAATCTTGCCCGCCAAGAACGCATCGGTGGGGCGCTCAGCAGCAGTTGCGTTGAGGGGACGGCGATTTCGTTTCGTCTCGCAAGAGAAAGGAGAAGCCGCGATCATCGTTCAATGAAAGAGTCGTTTGTTGCTATTTGTTGATGAATTCGCTGGTTTGTTGTTGCTGTAATACTTCGCTTTGTTTAACAACAAGACGATCATAAATAATATATAAATAAATAATCAATTTCATTCGCTTCCCATCCACGGTCCACGCAGCCGTCTCGCTCGTGGCAACGTTTTTAAAATGGAGCAAAGGAACCATTCGCTAAAATAGGGTATCCAATTAAGCCCCGCGAGACCGGAGTTCCTTGGGAAGGTTCTTCCGCGAATGTCGCATAGAGGAATGAGGAATGCGAGCTGTTTTGAATGGGTACCTCTAAATAAACAAGTCTTGGCAACCGGAACGACAATAGACAATAGGTAATCATTCTTGAACAAAGAGAAACGTCGTGTCATGGAACGTGAAGGTGCAGGACTGCCCTTTCGCTGTGCAACATTCTTCTACACAAAAATGTTTCTGACGTGGAACAGATGACAAACAGGACAGGACCGGAAAAGAGCATTGCATTATAGCCCTTTTGGATCTGTATACAAAAGAGTGGCGACCAACGTTGGATTCCAGTAGGGGGCAATTCAATTCCGAGCATCTTTTATTGGAGAAAATCTGCCGCGCAGATGGCGGAAACGCCGAGATCAGTTGTTATCGTTTTGCAAGAAGCCGTCCTGGATTATTATTCGTGTTGATTGTTGATGTTCACGCAGACGTCAAGCGGAAATGATGAGAAATAATCCATCAACGAGACTTTGCTTTGAATCCAAGTCTCATCTACTTTCATGGCAGCTTGCGACGTGCGACTCGCATCGATTGTTGGTAGGCAAAGAAACCGACTGGACCTCTCAAGCTTTTCTTTTATTCGATGAATTATATCGCGATGATGAGACTCGCTGAATTTCGGCAGAGGCATTTGGTCTGCAGTTCGGCGTTTGTCGGTGTCTCTTTCTGACACTACGACAAAAGGAATCAACAAGAACAGATGAAAGATCAATGATCCCCAGTCACGGATTACAACATAAGCTTTGCCGCGGTGCCCTCTTTGATGAGTGTGTGGAAAGGGTCAAAGTTGAGTGATTCCCTCGAAGTGCTTCTCTCCTAGCATAGAATGCCCCCGTTGTAGCAACAAAAGCCTCTAATTTCCGGTAAACTCATGTCGAAAGAGGCTCACTGCGTTTTACGCTTTCAGAATCTACCAGTGTATTATTCAATTGACAACCTAAGTGAAGAAGCATCGCTAGATCAAATAGACAGACAATTTTGATGACTAGCTGCTACTGTCAACGGATGCGGCCATGATTTTCCGTTCTCTCAGTTTATTTTCATAGACTTCAAGCATGACATCAAGGCCTAGATAGCCTAGCTAGCTAGAGGGGCTCTCCTAGTTTTGCGTCGTACAAAAGCATTATACAGCTTTTGCTTGTTCTGTCTATTGTGTACAAGTCGATGACCGATGACCATTTTTGCGAACTAAAAGATAATCCGTCATACTTCATCCGTCTTCGTTTTTGATTGCTGGGCAACTTTACTTATAAGGTAAACCGTTTACCCGTATTGAAGAATTCGCTCTACTGTATTGTAGATTAATTAAAAAGTGTAGAGAAGACCTTCTCACCTGCAGACACTCTTAGCACTATAGTTTAATCACTACTTGTGTTGTCCGATTAACGGAGGACAATTTACTACAGTGGTTGGTCGTGTCCCTGTCTTTCACTTTTCTTTCCTTATTATGGAATTCGGTTTGAAGAACGTCGAATACGTACTGCAATAGTGTTCGTGGCTTCGTGGCCAGTGGCCACTTTATTATTTCTGGGAGAGAAATGAGAAATGCAAAATATCGGATACAATACAATAACGAGACATCGGAGCAATTGGACAGCAAACAAACAACACCTGATCAATGATCACGTTCTCGATTTCACACTTTTCACGAAACAATAGATTTGACAACATGGCAGTGCAATTACCTCGCAAGCGCAACTTGCTTGCTGATAGATGTGCTATCTTCGAAGCAAATAAGAATAGCGATTCACAAAGCGGATCGTTTCTTACCAATCTTGTGGGCAGAAAACCGACAACCAAGAATGCGCTCAAGGACGATGCAACGCAAGCGACTATGGATATTAGTGAAAACTCGTTTTCAACCATTGGCTCTGGCAGTATTTCCGCATCGATACGGACCGGTATAATCATTGAAACGATGGAAGTCATCGGCGAGGAGTCAATCAGCGACAACATGTTCGAACACCTGAGGCCGCCCATTGATGTGACACGAAAGCGAAGTTCGCTCATGTCAAGAATGAACGTATCTGACGTCTCTTTCGACACAGTCTCTCCACAAGTGTCTTTTTCCAATCTATTTCAAAATTCATTTGAATTCATTCATCAACCGGTGATTGAGCTCATTGCGAAAGAACAACCTTTTCAGCAGCCGAAACAGCGGTCTACTCTCATTACTGACCGTGCCGCGACGTTCGAGGGTAGCAACTCTCCTCCTTCCGGTTTCACTTTCTCACAACACAAATCTCCTGTTCGTACCGAAAAGAACGACCAGTCGTCTTGGGAAAGTCTCCAGCAACTTCAAACTAGCATCGCGTCCTTGAAGTTATGTAAAGAAAACTCCACGGACACCAAATTTGTGGAAAAGTCAGAAGGAAGCGAAAGGATGTCGCCACCAAAACAATCCACACCTGCTATCCAAAGCCCGATCGATTCTATAGCTAATGTAGGAAGTGAGAACCTAGATTTGCCGAAGCAGCGCGTAAAGGAAACGAGGAAATATGGTCAAGTCTCGACACCACTGCTATCCAAAGTTTCACCGCAACACTTGAAGGAGAACGCGAAATGAGGAGCTGCGAGACATCACCGCGGATAGGCGGCGAAAAGGAAAGGAATGCCGACAACAAGACAGTCAGCGATTCACCACGACACACAATACACGATTGCAGTCTCCTTATAAGGAAACTGGGAAAATGCCAACCTTCGCCTCGAATCAAAACACCCGAGAAACGAAAAGCGATGCTGATAAAACTGTTGAAAAACAAGCGAAAGCCTAGCGTGGAGTGCTCGATGTAATCTTGACTTGAGTCTATGAACCTTGAGCCTTGGGCGATTCGTGCATAATAAATCCTGGTCGAGATTTATCAGGAACAATCGGTTTTGAACAATTATTAGAGTTAATCATATTATAGAGAGCATGACGAGATATAATTTGACGCGTGTCTCGCCGAACTACATCATCACGCGACTACCGGTACTATTGCGCGTTCGATTTTACCCAGTGACATGTTGTGAAAAGGCACGACGCTCGAGGCTATTTCAATGCAAAAGGTAGCCACTAAAGTAGTAGTCTAGCCCGAAATCTTTTCCAGACTTTGACTTCAAAATTCACGCATTTCTGACGACGACGACGACGACGACGACTTGATTGAATGAATGAGCCTCATCGGCCTAATCAACAACAATCTTCTGTGTTCCCGCCATGTTGCGTGTATTCAAGTCTTCTCTCGGTCCTTTTAAATGGGACGACAATACGAGTCATGATGAAACGGAGTCTTCGTCTAGGTCCGTCGTCACCTTTGGTCGCGTTCACGTTCGACATGTCGATGATAAAGTCGACTGGCTCTTGTCGTGTTTCGTGGATGATTTTGAACTGCACAAATTGCACCACGAACGAGAAAAGAAAAAGGCGTCCCTTGAAGGAAACCGAGGGACTGCGACTATGGACCTGATTCCTGATTCTTTGGACTCGATCGAGGCCTATCAGTTCATGGCGCAATCAATCTCTCTCGTATTTATAGAGAAGCAACGGAAGCGTGTGCAGCAAAGGAAACAGACTTATCACAATGTGCGAAAAGAGTCGCCCCTTTGGTTCGGACTTTAGCATCAAGTGTTCGATTCGGTTGCCTTTGTTGTCCGGTTCATGTATCTATCTTTGTACTCATTCATGCGTTCCCCAGGGCGCCTATTCAAACATCTGCTCTGGGTTCTCCATACCTACAGTCTGTTGAAACTACGATTTCTGTAACGATAATCGCGTCCAATCAAGACAACGATGAAGACCGAACAAACAATCGAGTAAAGATAACTTTCGTATTACTTTAGATTCGCAGACAACAATGAGACCTTCATCTTCATGCCGATGATCGGTGTTGTTGTTTCGTTTTCGTGGCTCTCGACTTGCGCTGAGTCATTCTTCCATTTACGTCATTCGAGTAACGGATGGTTTCGGTATCGTCCGTCTTGTATGAAATCGCGCACCTCGCGCGCTGCTTTCTACTGACAGTCGTCCAGCCATTGCTATCTCCAACACACTCCTGTGAACCACTCTGAGTCATTGCGTAGTCGCCCAACATGCCCGGCGTTTCAACGGCGTCGCAAAACAACAAGTGTCTTGAGTCTTGGGTGGGCGATGACCCTCCTTAGGATGACCCGCACAGGATGATTCAGGAGGTTCATTACACTCGCTCGCATCTTTCGAAACAGCGAGCCCTGCAATGGCTTGGTGAAGAAGTCAGCCAACATCTCTGTGGTGGGACAATATTCCACTCGCAATTCCTTTTTCTTGATTCGGTCGGTGACAAAGAAATACCGCACATCCATGTGACGAGTGCGCCGGCCGCTCGAAGCTTTTCCATTCCGTTCCAATAAGATTGCGCTCTGATTGTCTTGGTACACGACGTTGTCCATGATTTTCAAGCCTTGCGCTGTCATGAAGTTTCGAGTCCAGGCCACAAGATACATTCCGTCGTCCACTCCGACGAGCTCCGCTTCCGTTGAGCTTTTGGTGTTGATTTTCTGTCGAAGTGACCCCGACATCGCCGATCCTTTCCCAAGCGACATTGTCATTCCAGTGTGGCTACGCATGTCGTGATGGACGGCAAACGACGCATCAATCCACCACTTCAATTTGCAACAATCAGCCATTTCGAGGGTCAAAGGGAGTTTTGGTTCGCCGCGAAGATAACGGATGCAGCGAGCGAGTTTCTTCCAATCGTCGACATCCGGCTGTTTCACTCTTGTCGTCAGGAACGCAACTGCAGTCTGGATATCAACGCGAACTCGCTTGCACAGGTAGAGGAGCTTTGCGGTGAACCGATGGAATAAGTCAGATTTTTCGGGGGCAATTTTTCCGCGTCTTTGTTAATTGTAAAGAGATTGCTGGTGGCCGGTGTTACGGATACACCGTCAAAATCGCTGGGTGCCTCGTTCAACATGTTCTCCACGTAATCATCCATGCGAAATTGCACCTTTCCTTTCTCGGAGAAGTCAAGTGTCATTCCCAAATAATCGTGGACATTTCCGTGCGTGGCAGTGACGGAGCCTCGGGCGATCCATATTTCTTGTCAAATTTCCGATAATTTCTTCAAGGACCGATTGTTCAACGTGGGATATTTTCAAATCGTCCACATGCCAACACACCGTGCATTGATTTCCTTTGATCATCTTGTTGGCAACACATCTGTCGTACGGGTTGATGGTGAAGCCCAACTCGTCCACCAGAAATGAGGAGATGTTTTTGTAAAACAGGAGAGCAGCCTGCAGTGTTCCGTACAGTGCCTTTGCCAGTTCGACATAGATGACTTGTTTTCCATTCTCGATTGCAATATGCTTGCGGTACTTTTCCGGATTTACTCGCGAGGAGCTCTGCCATTGGTCCTTCAAGCTTCATGTGAATCAACTCATCCATCTTCGAGTGCATGAATGCGCCGGGAATATCAACAGTGGCCGTCTTTCTTTCTTCGTGCGCATCCACAACAGCGGTTAGGAAGATGGACTCTGTTGTTACAGTGGGTGAGCTTGTTTCTTCCTTGCTTTTGTAAAGCCTCTGTGGACGGCCATCAGCACATCCACGAGCCTTAATGCGCCGCAGCGCTTCTGTTTGAGGTACATGAGGTATCGCAGAGCACGACGGTGCTGTTCTTTGCTCAGTGAACTCTTATCTCGTGGGATTATTGCCTCCATTCGATCCAATTGTCGCAGTTCTGTGACGACCGAGTCGCTCCGGCTTTTCCAAACGTTTTCAACCCGCGGTTGAGCGACATCTGTTCAGTCATGAACATTGCATCTGTCATTGTGTCAAGCTGCTCTTGGAGTTCGGTTGGATTCAGGTCATCCAGATAAGCGTGGAGGTGATCATACGTCGAAGTTTGCGTGGGCGGAGATTAATGTCGTGATTGCGAGGTCCGTATCGCGCATCCATTTCTGCTGTAACCGGATCAACTGGGTCTATTTCATCTTCCTGATCTTGTTCGTCTCCCACTCCTGTGCTTCGATGAGATTCGTCATCACCCACTCCTGCGCTTTCAACAGAATCATTGTCATCCACTCCTGTATTCTCGACAGATTCATTATCCTCCTCACCTGTGTTTGCAAGTGATTCGACTCCATCATCGGCTTCGTCATTGTTGTCATCGATTCCTTCATCACCAATGTAATCATTGTGGCGCACTCCTGCGGTGGCAACAGACGGTGCATGATGGTTGTCATCGGATCAGAATCATACTGTCGAGTCATAAGAGGCTGACGAGTCAGGCAACAACGGAGGCGTCATCAGTAGGTATAAGTGGAATCATGGTCGCCGTCGACATCCTCCGGTATTCGGGATATTCCAGTCCAAGACGGTTTGCGAAGGTGAGAGTTTTAGGCATTTTCTGTTTGAGGCCAAGCCGATTGACACGGTCGATGGCGTCGGCAGGCATTGGAAGCGCTGTCCAGTATTGACGGTGGAGGCGTTTTCCGTGCTCAGGATAGGAAGTAGTGACCACCTTGTTCGTTCGGAGGGCCCGAGGCAGATGGCTCCAGTGGTGCGCGGTTTCATGTCGGAGGTGTGTTCTTCATGAGTCTGGACATAGCTTCCGAACTCGCAGCGAATGTGTTTTGTGGCATCAAGGTGCTGTCCTGTAAGGAGATACCGAGGAGAAAGTGTCTTGGAGACGCCATCTTTATGAGGGAAGGCGTTAAGCCAGAAAACGGCGTTGCCGACAAGACGTGTCAGCATCAGTCTGGGGATTCTGTCGAACGGCAGGATGTTGTAACAGCTTCGCCACGATCTTTGATGGTACGGATGAATCTCTCAGCTTCGGGAACATGTTCGTCAGCGGGACGTGAAGTTAAAAGTCAGATCCGGCAGTTCGTCTTCAAGTGGAGCAAATTCCTGTCTGCATTGATAACGGAAATTGAAAGCCACGGCGCCGATACAACTTGACGACACGGAGCAGAGCCTTGGCAACCGTAGGAATCTGTCGATCGTCAAGGTCCTCCGAAGTCCCAAAATGAAGTCCACGAGATGTGGTGATCAGGAGAGGCACTTTGTTGATGTAGAGAATGTCAAGGCCGAGGACCACCGCTTGGGCTCTGTCTCTGATATCTGCCGGTACCGCATCAATTCCGTTTGAACCACTGGTGAGGAGCGCCTGGTGGTTTTACCGTACAGGACCCAAGATTGGGCCCGAATATGTCATGTGCAGCTCGAATGTCAGGCGAGTGACGTCTAAGTTTTAATTAAGTTGTGATCGACAATTTCTTCCAGCTGTTTGTCGCTTGGATGCATCATGATGTTTTGCACCTGTCGAGCTCGCAAGGCGGCCTTGTAAGCGCGCTGGGTATATTGTGACATTTTCTCTTCAACTGTAGTCACCATAGTCCAGTCGTAATTGTCATCAACCTGGTTGGTCATGGCGTACAGTCCTTTGGCTGTAGGCTGGAAACAAAGTGTCGAATTCGCAAGCTGCACGCTGAACACATTGTCTTTAGCACTATCGTAGCTGACACGGTAATATTTCTGCACTATGAAGAGGGATAAGATGTTTGCAATGCCTTTTGGGTCATACCACACGGGTTCTGGAAAAGAACCAAGATACCCCATCTGATTTGTGGCGCGCACGCCAGCATTGCATCGCACTCTCATGCACCGATCAACAGTGTGGATGTCGTGGAGGAGATCTCCATTGAAATGAGACATACGGTTGAGCAGCTATCGAGAAGAAGTGTCTCCGCTCCATTCCATTGTGATCAAGGACTTGGAGGCAAGTTTCCAGCCGATCTACATAGTCCATGGTATAGGCGGCAACAACCGTCGTTATTGTTATCAACCTGGTCTAGGAGGTACTGGCTGTCATCGACCACGTTGTCTGTCTCGTTCGCAGGAGGCGCACTTCCTCGACCTGCGCCACGACCGCCACGACCTCCGCGCCACCACGTCCTCTTCCACCGTTGTTTCCATCGCGACCGTTTGCACCACGGCTCTGACCTCACGATTGTCACCTTCCCCATCATTATAGAATGCAAGACCGCCACTGTCATCCTTTCCCGCTCAGTAGCAACTGGTTTGTAATTCATCAGACAGTCATAGGCCGCATTGAGATTCTGCGGGTACTTATCGAGACCCAAGGTGAAGTCGTTCCCGATGTTGCGCAGCAGTTCTCCGTATCGTCGCTGGTCGCTATTCACAAGGAAACGAACTGCCAAGAATCGTTCTCTGACAGTGCTGGTCGCTTTTGACAGTTCGGCTCGTCGGGTTACCGCCATCCTGCGCATCCTCATCGAGTAAATCCTGAATACGACGCCCTGAGTACCCAACAGCAGTTCCAAGTCGCTCTGCATTTGCCACACACTCCTTGAATCTCTCAAAGTACTCGTGGTTAGACATATTCTTTGTCTGCTTGCACCCTACCAGCTCGGTCTCTGCATTCACCCAGGTGTGGAAATCATACTGACGAGTCTGACCCAAAGTCATGCATGTCTGTATGAGCTCCAGCAATCCGATGACATCACCTTTTCATAAATCCGATCCCAATCTGCATGCGCCTCCATTCGGTTTCTGAGCGCCGGTGAGCATTGATCTTGTACCGTAGAAAAAACTTGCCCGGAGACACCTCTCGCTTGGACTTTTTACTTCGGTACTCCTCTCTTTTCTCTTTCCATAGCGTCAATGCGATCTCATTCGTCCCATCTTCCGGAAGCTCAGGCTCGACGATTTCATCCAGGTGCATTTTAACCATCCCAACTCTGTACTCGCCGGCATTTGGGATTTTCTTGCTCACGTATGTGGCAATCTTTGAGGTTGCCTCAGTGAATGTCTCCTTTCCAGCAGTTACGTCATACTTGGCGTCGCTGAGCTCGGGAGACCCCAAGTAGAAGGAGCTGTACCACGGTTGCCACGGTTCCGATTGCGGCGTCCCTGCCCATGGGGTTGTTGGACCCTCCATTACTTTCAACACGGTCTGGGGCGTTGGCCCCACCGTTGTCGCTTGACATGTTGTTGTCGTACAAACAAACCTTTTGTTGTCTGCGAATGTTGAAACTACGATTTCTGTAACGATAATCGCGTCCAATCAAGACAACGATGAAGACCGAACAAACAATCGAGTAAAGATAACTTTCGTATTACTTTAGATTCGCAGACAACAATGAGACCTTCATCTTCATGCCGATGATCGGTGTTGTTGTTTCGTTTCGTGGCTCGACTTGCGCTGAGTCATTCTTCCATTTACGTCATTCGAGTAACGGATGGTTTCGGTATCGTCCGTCTTGTATGAAATCGCGCACCTCGCGGCTGCTTTCTACTGACAGTCGTCCAGCCATTGCTATCTCCAACACAGTCATCTAAATGCGTAACGAAAAAATTAAAGTAAAGACGACACTAGAAATAAAAGTAAATTTTATTTTTATATTATAAAAAAATGTTACAAAAGCGTGTGTTGTCACAAGGGGACGTCCATGATAAGATATCAATTACTTCTCTAGCTCGCTTCGTTTCCTTTTTTTCGAGACGACAAGACAGATCGCCGAAAATCTGCAATCGAATCGAACGTAGGAATCGAAAGCGCCTCGCCTTTGTCTTCTGCAGGTGTCTGGTTGGGAGAAAATGAATCCGATCGTAGGAATCGAAACGAAGAGCTGATTGTCTGTGGGAACTTGTTGCTTGTCGTTGTCCGTCTTGACATTCATACGGGTTTTGTTGCTGTTGTTCAGAGAGAATGAATTGGAACGCAGGAATGGAAACGCATTGCGCTTGTCCGCTGGATACCTTGTCATCCGTTATAGGCGCCGTTTGCTGTTCATTCGAGAAAACGAATCCGAACAAAGCAAGGAACCGCGCTTCGGCGACGCCTTTTGTTCCTATTTCGAGAATAGGAATCCAAGCGCTGGAACGAGCCGCGTTTGTCCGCAGAATACCTTGTCCTCCTTTTCGTTCGTCTCTGCATTCAAAGGCACCGTATTTTCGCTCAGTTGTGAAAATGAATCCGTTCACAGAAGCACACCGCTGGTCCCAAAAGGCTTTCATTGTGTTTCGCGTCCAATGCAACATTCAGCGATGACTCCTTGCTACTATTCCAAGACTCGCTGCGCAGGAACCAAGGAGCGTGATAGATAGTCGAGAGCTAGTTGCTTGATCAAACTACCTGTTGTCGCTTCGAATCGAACAAAGAGACCTCAGACCACAACAATAGTTGCGAGGAATGCGATGTAATGAAAATACACCGAATCGACTCCAAAATGGGAGCAAACTTCAATCTATCTATATCTGCTAGTCCTTCACAGCACGAAGGGAAGGAGTGCAGATTAGCTGTCAATTACCCAATAAAGAATAACAACAACAATACAACAAGATAGATCAAAATTATAAAGTTATTGTTGTTTGCATGCAGAAACGACGATTTGGTCCCAAACCGTGGGAAAAGTCGTACCCGCACTGTTACTTAGAGAAAACAATACCAATCGTGATTGCCCCAAATACTTGTCAGAGCGCTGCGATTATTATTGTCCGCCGGAGATTTATTGACTCCTGGCTCCTGGAATATGAATATCGGTAATAATGCAAATAATAGAATCGCGCGTACTCACTATTATGGAGCGTGCTGGATTCAAGTTTCCAGTAAGAGGACGAATGCATTCGAATTTAGCAAACAAGCTAGCCAGTGGCAATTTGTGAGACGCTCGAGGCTATGGTTTCAGTACAGTAATAGAGCCATTGAACGTACTGTGAATTGTGATGCGCGATCTTTGCCGATGGTTAACGCTCCAATGAATACGTACTCTCCTTTCCAGCGACGGTGCATGAGAGTGAATCAACAACAACAACAACAACAACAAAATAATGAGCCTCCTCGGCACGCTTGACAACGGCACTATTCAACAGCTCTTTCGTTACCCACCAATGTTTCGAATATTCAAGTCTCCTCTTTCCATCTTTTTTCAAATGGGACGACACTATTAGTCAGGATGAAACCGTGTCGTCGTTCAGCGCAGTTTCGTTTGGCCGAGTGCACGTCCGGCATGTCCATGATCAAGTCGACTGGCTCTTGTCCTGTTCCGTCGATGACTACGAGCAGCACAAACTGCATCAAGCAAGAGAAAGAGAAGGGCAGCCCTTGAGGTGAACCGAGGGACTGCAACTCTCGAGCAGGTAGCTCATAGTTTGGACTCGATCGAGGCCTACCAATTCATGGCACAAACAAACTCACTAGTCTTTGAAGAAAAGCAACGGAAGCGTGTGCGGCAAAGCAGGAAGAACTGTAACAACAACGATAGAAAAGAGTCGGTCTTTTGGTTCGGACTGTAGACAGCAACATCTTTCTTTGCATTCAAGGTCGCGGGCGTCTATTCAAGCATCCTCCCCGCTCCGAAGTCCTCCAGGTACGTACGTAGCAACTAAATAAGCAAGCGAAACGACCCTAGAAGTAAATGTAGTAATCTTTCTATTTATATAAAAAAATATTGCAAACGAGAGTCTTGAGCAACGTCTATGCGTGTCTTGCACTCGCATCCACACTAGTGACACGAAGCACTCAAGGAACTCTCCGTTTCTTTCGCGGCGACAGCACTGACTTGCGAGAGTCGGAAATCGAATCGGAACGCAGGAATCGAAAGGCGCGTCGTTTGTCTTCTGTTTTGTTGGGAGAAAACGAGTCGGAGCGTAGGAATCGAAGGCAGAGCGCTTGTCGTCGGACTGGATAGTGTCGTCCGTCTTGACAAGCGTCTTGTTGTTGTTGTTGTTGCTGTTGCTGCTGTCGGGAGAAAAGGAATTCGAGCGCAAAAGCGAAAGGCAGTGTACTTTTCGTCCATCATGGGCAATTTGTGGTCGTCCGTCTTGACATTCATACGCGATTTGTTTCTGCTGGGCGAAAAGGAGATGGAGCGTCGAAACCGAAACGCACTGCGCTTGTCCGCCGGTACATGGTGGTTTGCATTTGCATGCAAGGGAGCCGTCTTTTCGAAAAACGAATCGGTACGAAACAACCCATTGCGTTTGTCAGCATTCCACTGTACTTTGTCGTCGTCGTCGTCTTTGACGTCCGATACATGATTCAGAGGCGCCGTGTTGCATTCATCCGTCCGCAAGAAAGCCATGCGCTTGTCCCAAAAGGCTTGATTGCGTTTGGTGTCCAAAAACCGAGGGGTGGCGTATTGTCCGTTGGCAAGAATTGCATCGCATTGCGCTGATCTACAGTATCCCCAACGCGAGGCGGCTGCGCCGGAATGCAAATGTCGGGAATGTCTTGCAGCGGTACGTGCGACAGCGAGGATGCTTTCACCAAGACTCTTCTTCGCCGACCTCGAGGACTTTGCTGCGGCGACAGTCCCGGCGACACGACACGCACGCGAATAATGTTGTTGTTGGGAATAGTAGTCGTCCTTGTAGTCGGACTCGAAGCACGATGATTCTCCTTTTCATTCTTATTATTATTACTCTTCGACCGCTTCTTCCGGGACGACGCCGCCATGCGCTGATATTCTTGCAGTTGGAGCGCACCCATGTTGCGTTCGAACGCGAGGACGGATTTGCGCATCTCGTACTGATCGACCGACTCCTCGGTGGTTGTATGATTGTAGTCGTGCATCGAGACGCTCCCAAAGCGGACGCATTTGTTTCTGTTACTGGACATGCTGTCACTGCTTCTTCGCTGTCGCGGTTGCTACAAACGGTCGAGTCGGTCGAGCGGCTCGAAATTGGTGGTTGTTGTTGCTGTTGTTGCGCTAGTCGAACGGCTTTCTTGGACGACGACGACGACGAACTGCGACGAATAGGAGAATGCATGATATCAACAAGAGACCTTCGACTGTGCTTTTGCACTCGACAAAGAGCGGCATTGTGGTGTGCGTGCGAAGTCCTGCTGGAGACGAAGTATGCACGAATGTTGTCGCTTCCAACGGGATAGCGCGCTTGGATTTGAATTCTATTTGGCGCGAACGATTTGTATTTTTGGTTGTTGTGTGGATGGATGTGTTTTGAATTTTTTGGATTGGAGCCAAACAAATAATTGCGCCTTTCTTCTTCCACACTTCTACAACTTGTTCCAGTGATGTAGTCGAGCGTGATTGATTACTACTGGAAACGTGAACGGATTTCGTGGTGTTCTCCGTTTTATTTAGATGAGTTGATAAAATTAGCTATTGCCGGTGAATCAACCAACCAACCAACCAGTACTAAGTTCCGCACAGCACAAGACTGCCCGCTGGCCTTGTCTCAGACACACATGACATCATCATCCGGACCAACGAGGCACGAGGCACGATGCGACGACATTCAGAGGCGAACGTCCGCGCGCCGCCCGTGAACGAAAAATGAGGCGTTGCAAGGAATAAAATGCGCCAACAGGCATTTTGCTTCGAAACGAACTGCATTCCATATTATTTTGAATGAATACTGGTAGTCGGCATAATAAATAAGAATGAAGGCAACACAATCTGCTGCAACGAACGATCGTAGCTTTCTTTCGTCTAATCCTAAGGAATGTCTTACGCGCTCAAAAGGCAATGAAAGTGTCTCGTTTGCGTTCACAATCGATCGCTTCGCATTACATGTTTGAAACGTCGCTACAGAGATTATTTCTTCCTAGCGTCCGACGTTCGAATGTAGGGCAACAATAAGGAGCTGTAAATGCCGTCTGGGAGAATGAATCGAAAAGCATGCAGATGTGAGCAGTCACAGAGACGCACTCAGGAATGAATATTCTCGTATGCTATGAAATTCATTCTCGAAATTGATCGCCATATCAAAGAGAAGAGCGCTTGCGCCGCAAAATGGCCCGGACGATCACAGCGGAGACACGCCGACTCGGCGTGTCGCAAGGCGCTGCGTTCAGTTCTTCTCTTTGAGATGATGTCAATTGGATACTACAATAAGAACCACCGCGAACACGATCAATTCCGTGATGCAGCATCATCCACTTCACCTGAGCGTCCTCTTCCAAACCTGCATTCCTACCGTGTACCACCATGTGTTTTGTCTTGATGTGAATGGGAGGATACCGCCGCGGTCCAAGCCGATCCGTGGCCCTCTTGATGGTCTTTGAATCTCCGGGAGACATTGTTCGAGCAACCAACATAGTATTTGTTGCTTTGCAACGACAAGACGTAAATGTATTGCGTCGCTGGTTTCATGGAAAAGCAATGTGGTGGAGCAGTTGAGATTATAAAGGATGGAGAAGGAAGGGTGCCGACTTCGTATGTTGCTGTTTGTCATTATGCCGTTTCGTTACGAGAACTCGAGAGATCGATCATTATGCGAATGAACTGAACTCGCTCCTTGACAAGAGATTGTGCGGAAATGCCACGTAAAGGGCGATGGAACAAAGGGACAAATAATGTGAATATACTGGTCGATGGAGCTGTCCGATGTATGCCTACAAGGCTTCCGGTAAAAAATGAATGATAACAGAGATCTACCACGGAGACAAAACAACTGAGGCGACTCGCATTCTTTCTTCTTTGTGTGAGGAGAATAGAGGATCATGTACCTGGTAATGCGTAGGTTTTTTATAATATGTATTTTTTCAAGCCGGTTAGACACCCACACGTGGTTGCGCGACCGTCAACTACAGAGCATGCCGGCTTTCCAACAGACATCATTCTTCCGTTCAAAATCTTTTAGCATCTTTGATACTGTTGTGTACTCTCGATTTTTCACGATCAAATGGGACCCACAATTTTTTCACGATCAAAAGTGACCGAAATGACTGCATGGTGGGGAGAAATGACCACTTTGCCAGCGCTAAAAGCGAGAAGTATTGTCCTCGACAGCCAAAAATCATTCCAGTATCCACACACAAAAAAGGGAAACTTGCACCTCTTCTCCACGAAACCTTTCAAAAAATATTTGCTTCTTCCTTTATCGTTAAGCAAATACTGGTTAGCTATTGTTTTTATCCGAAACAAGTGATCTTTACAAGAAAAAAAGGAGAAACAAAGCATTCCATTGTCTCTTTTTTGATTGTTGAAGGTGGTATTGAAGGACTCCGGTCGGCTTCCAACAAGCATCAAGTCTGCCTACATTGTTGTTCTGGACAGTGTCTTTTAATTAGGACATCTGCTTGTTGCGGGTCAGTGCCTTTTATTAGGGTACCTGAGTGATCACTTCAGTTCCGGTTCAACTCGTGGTGACTTGTTTGCTCTGTTTGAAGCACGCTGTTGTTTTTGTCATGTCCTTGCCAATTTCGGGAGATTGTACTTGCTGCTTCTGTTCTTTTGAATCAGTAGAGCAAAAAACTGTGGATCGGATAGGCATTGATGCCGTTTAGAAATACGAAACAACAGACGGGGAATCATGTGTAGCCTTTGCAACACATTTGCATGTGATAATTGTTTGATACGAATCCTCAATGTAATTCCTGATCACATTCAGGATGGTGACAAATGGTGTCGCATGGTATGCAAGCTTCTTGATGAAGGAGTATACCCCGACCACGTTGTAGGTCATTGTTGTGAGCTGAAAGAGGAGTTGAAAGAGGAACAACAAAACTGTGTCGGTAAAGGCAAACAATGCCTTGAGAATAAGCTATGTTTCATTGTGCATGGCCAGCACGGGACCGATCCCATGGGTAGAGGTGGTGGAGGCTACAGGAAATTCGTTATGGTTTTACTAGACTGGGAAAACAATAAGTAGTGCAGTAAGTTCATGTTCTCTGAAGTTGATAATGTTTGTTGAATAATAAAACACTGATCATCTTCTCCTGTAAGTATTCTGAGAACTTCTCCTCTGCGTGTCTACAGGTGCTGAATAGGATATCATATCTTCCTTGTTTCCCAAGTAATGTTTTCGCTTTCTTGAAGTCATAGTTTCCCATTGCATCCTCAACAACTTCTTTTCGGATGATATTAAATTGTCAAGGAGCTGGTCCACCATGTCTGCATTGCTCGATGAAGAAATTAAGATGTTGAGCTCTTTGAACTTCTGCTGGGCCATGGCAAGCTTCTGTTGTGTAGTTAGCGACGCATGCGGTCGAATTTTGTTGTTGAGACAAGGCTCTCCGGCAATTTCTGATCGATCAGATGTTGTGCTTTCGTCATCAGTGCCATAGCCACCAGGTTCGAAAGACTCTTGGGTATATGAAGTCGTACTGTGTAAATACCCGCCATAGCTTGGTGGGTACTGCCGAATCGAGTAATTCCAGCATATAGGAACCGGACTTTCGTGAAGGGCGAGTATGTCTGCTACTGACGGGCAAGAGTCGTTTTCTGTTGTGGTCTCGAGCTTCTTGGGATAATCGAAGTTATGTCTATCAAGGCGTCCGACTTGACACAAATCCCGTCGTGTTGGCAGGATTTGATGAAGTCAGTATAGGCTTTCGTTAAACGTCTTTTGCCTTGTTCAAAAGCAGATAAAGCGTATGCAGTCTGCCACCTGCAGTCAATGTCCCAGATGTCGTACTTGGGCTCGATCGCAAGCAGGTGTCGACAGACAATACCATACCGTTGCTTGTAACCACAGTCACACACGAGCACTATTTTCTGCCCTCAGACGTAAAGGAGGTAACAACATTGATTGTGTGAGCTTCACAGAATCGCGGTGGGCCTCGAAATGATTTTGGGCAACCAGGAAATGACTTCCTACTTACTGCTGCCCTTAGCACGACGAGTTTGTTTGGATCCTTCCACACAATGTGATATGACTTTCTCTGCTGAAACTGGTCTACAAGCATGTTGACCGCCATCGGGCGGAGGTTCTTCGTGCACTGCAGGTTGTGCCCGCGACTTGAATCTAGAAACAGTTCAGTCTTCGTAGAGTCGTTTATCAGACGGTTCCTCTTTTCGGCTCTTCATGGATGCATGTCCATACATGCCACCCGCCGAACTTGCCATCAATTTATTTGGTTGAGCAGACAGGGCACTATGTTTTGCGGCAAAATTCATTCCTTCTGTCCCATTTGTGCAGTACTCATCAAAGCACCGCAACATTCTTTTCCTGTGAAACGCGCAGTGCTGACCGCAACATTCAATATGACCTATAATCCATTGCTGAATCATTGCACATGCCTGTTCTCCGAGCTTCTTGAACATCCTTGTCATTTGTTAGAGTGTGTAACAACATACTCTTGGATAGGTCGACAGTTCCACATGATGATCCATCTAACCACGACCTTACCCATCGCTTTATTTCTCGTTCAAGTGCTTTCCGGTCTCCCGGTTTGCAAAAGTTTGACACTTGGCCCATACTTATCAAAGGACTTCTCGATTAAATGATGCCCACAGCGACCTCTCACAGCATTGTGGATGTATTGGAAAATGCCTTCGTCCAATGCATTGAACTCCTGGGAGTCCCCATCAGTCAGTACAAGAACAATTCTTTTCAAGTGTTCTTTCCCAAGCAAGCTGGGAAAACATCCAAGAAGACCCAGCGAAGAAAGCCAATGTCTCATTGGGCATGAAGATCCTCATTACAACAAACATTTCACCGTCGCTGTCACGCTGCAAACAAGCAATAACGGCCTTCCCTCGTTGTTAGTCTTGTGAGTTGCGTCAATAAAGAGAACCTCCGAAAACGCAAAACATTCGGTAGTCTTCGTCCCTCATCCACACAGCTCCCAACATCACTCTTGTTCGAGTAAGACACGGATTAGTGAGTAGCTGCAAGCGATGTTGGCTTTGATCGACAAGCTGGCTCATGGAGCTGTCAAGAAGCAGTCACTCATTAACTTCGACAGAGTTTGTTCGACTTCCAGTAGTTTCTTTGTCAATCACTGCAGCTTCGCATGAAGGTGCGACGTTGTGAATGGTAATCAATTCTCCTACGGAAGCCTCTACATTGTGGGAATCATTTGATTGTCTTGGGGTGTCTTGAGGTAATTCGCTAGTAGTCTCGTTGCTGATGGCCTGATCTTGCGCATGGAGTGCAAACGACATGTTATCTGCTACGGTACTTGAGCTACGATTTTGATTGGTTGATGAGGGTCTACCTTTTGGATTTCTGAATATTGTGGAAGCAGCAGAACCTTCATAGGAAAGGACTTTGTAATAGAGCTTGTCAGTAGCGGCTTTATGACGGAGCCACTGCATAAACTGGACAGCACTGGATCCGGTGCCTGAGGCTTGCAGAAAGTCTGGTGAGCACTCATAAACGTCTCTGAGTGTAGACTTGGAAACAAAGGTGTTCATTTGTTCCAAGATGAGATTTCTGCTTGAAGTGTTGGGAAGAGTTGCATTATGACCATTAACAATGAGCTCACGTGTCTGCATGTTCAAATTACCTTTCTCATGGCTAACTCCCCTTGCTTTGCTTCTGGGTGAAAAGAGTGCATACTGGTACCACTTTCCAACAAAACAATCACGTCTTCAAACCGATTTTCCGTTTTATTCCACAATCTTTGGATTCTAACTGTAAGGCAGCACCTACAATGGTTTCCATCGACAGACTTTCGTTGATGTAGCACGTGTCTGGTTCCGGTTACCCTGGGCTCGGTTCCTTTTCCTATCGTTGTGGAAACTGTGTCCACGGATACCAATCTTAACACCATTTTCATCAAATTGATCATTGGCAGCAGCATCTTCCGTGCACGGCTTGATGTTTGCACGCTCTGGGTGTTCGGGGATGAATCAGTGTCGGCATCGTTCTTTTGGTTGTTTTGCTACTGCTTTTTGATGACCTCTTCCGTGTTCACAAAGGAGCCTCCCGTCACTCTCCAGTAAAAACCGAGTACCATATTCATTACCTGTAGCCTTTATGTGCTTGCGAAGTGATGCCACTCCATCAGCTGTAGGTTTCCATTTTACTGGATCAAATATGATAGTGCCATCTAGTCGTCCTTCTCCAACGTAATCAAATAGGTTGATGGATCCATCAAAACCCCTAATATCATTTGAGGGAACGTATGCCTTCCACTTCCTTTCGTCTGCCAGAGCTGTTTTGAGTGAGACCTTTGGATGTTGTCTTTCTGGCCGGTTAGCAATGGAGGGTAATACTGACTGCTTGGAGCCATCCCCAAAATGTGGATCACTGTCCATAGTGACTATGAACGTTAACGTTAGGCAACAGCAGATATGTAAATACAATGGTAGCAAGCAAGTAACTGTTTCAAGTTTGATTCGGCAATGAACTGCCAATGAATGACTAATGACCAACATGCACGGCGCATGGGGCCGCTGTCAGCATTGGGATTTGAATGAAGGCAACGGACAAAAGGCCGGCTGGCGATTTTCAACGGATAACCGTGTGGGCGTCCAATCGGCTCCATAAAAATAAAAACTTTGATCTTATTGGTCGTGAGATAGCTATGGTACGAACAAGGACAGACAGTCTTGCAGTGAATCCGCCCGTCCGGTCACGTGTTGTGCGACATTCACGAGAGCGAGACGCAGCAATGCGGAGAGACGATGTGATCTTGCACAAGAAAAGCAAAGCGCTTGTGACGAGCCGATTATCATTGCTTTATGATCATTATTTGTCAACAAAGAATACCAAATAATTGTTTTTCAGTGCCATTTAACTATAAGAAAAGCTTAAAACGCACAGAGAACTATCAGAAGAGAAAAGAATACGCAACAACAACAATATGCCTTCATTGCCGCTTCCTCGGCCTCCTCGACCGCCAGGTAGCAACGGGTACGCTCCGCGCGCAGCAGCAGCAGCAACAATCTACAATGTCGAACGACCTTCGATTTGCAGCTCCTCCGCAGCAGCAGACTTCCAATTCACAACCGCATACAGTCAATGGAGTTCATCACGCGCCAAAAGCACAACGATTTCCTCCTCCGCCTCCCATGTCGGGAGGAGCGATGCAAATGCCGCCACCGCCGCCCAATCAGCCAAGAATAACACCCCGGTGCATTCTGCTCCTCCGCCTCTATCAGGAGTAGCTTCAGTGCCGCAGCATTCGTACGGGACTGTAGCGCCGCCGGCTGTGCAAAATCAGATGCCTCGTGCCCCGACACAAAATCAAAACTATCCTCCCGCTCAAAATCAGATGCCTCCTCTTCCCGCAGTTCAAATGAATACGCTTCTCCCGCATCAAAGTCACCTGCCTCCTCCTGTTGCTCAAATGACTAGATCTCTTCCGGGACAGACTTACATGCCTCCTCCTTCGGTTCAAAGTCAAATGCAAATGCAGCCAGCTTCGCAGAGTCATTTGCCTCCGCCTTCAGCTCAGAATCAGATGCACCCGCCTATACCTCAAAATCAGGCTCACGTGCACCCGCCCTTGCATAGTCACATGCATCTGCCTTTACCTCAAAATCAGACCCACATGCACCCGCCCTTGAAAATCACATGCATCCGCCTCCTGTGCCTCAAAGTCAAATGCCTCCTCCTCCTTCAGCTCACGGAACAATGCAGATGCACCCGCCTTTGCAAAGTCACATGGCTCCCCTGGACCGCAAAGTCACATGCAGATGCACCCGCCTTCGCAGAGTCACATGCATCCTTCGTCCCAGAGTCACGCATATCTTCCTACATCCCATGCTCGAGCTCCGCCTCCTCCACCGACGCCGTACCACAACAGCGACGCGATTGACGTTTCCCTCATTCCTCGTCCTTGACTTCCGCTTCCTCTTCTTCACCATACTATCCGCGAGCGCAAATAGGACACCCGCCACCGTCACAATTGGCGGCTCCGATGGACGATGGGAACGCGACGCCGCATGTCTTGCGCAGTACCGTGTATCAATTTCCAGCGACCCGTGCGCAATGGCATAGCACCGGAGATGTACCATTGGCCTTGCAATGCATGCCTTTGGCGGTGCCTTCGCAAGACTATGTGCCGCCGGCTCGACAAAGATCTGATGAACCAGAACAGGCGGACGAGACAATTGCATCTATTCCCATGCTTCCCATTACCAATGCGCCTCCCCGATGTACAAATTGTTTGGCTTACGCCAATCCGTTTGCAACCGACACGAAATGCATTTTTTGTGGCGTGGCACAGACGCACGCCTTGGTGACAGCACGACCCGAAGCCACTGTGGAATGGGAAGTGACGGGTCCTTATATCACACGCGGGATACCCGTTCAACCCGTGCAGTTGTACGTCCTGGATTTGACCTGTCCTCATGTGGAGGAATACAAATGCATGCTGAAGCTACTGGGACAAGATATGACGGATCATTATCAGCAGCAATCCACTCGAGTAGTGCCGCGCATGGGAGTTTGCTTGGTCTCGTCCATGGGAATCATGATTCCTCAATGGAATGCTACTAGTGGTGAAATATCATGCATGGTGGTCGCAGATGTGACGGAAGAGCCATTTGCGCCTGTTCCGTTGGAGGAATGGACATTCGCGATGGACGAATCTGCTGAGGCATGGACGCAATTCATCGACAATTTAGATTTGAAGCATTGGAGAAAGCAAGCGTTTGCACGAAATGCGTATGGAATGGATGGATCGGAATTGAGTTGTGGCGGAGCTGCTCTGGCGTTTTATCGAGTGCATTGGCCTCTTCTGGAGGACGTGGTACATTGCTGACTTGGCGAAGACCCAATTTTGGAGTGGGTGCATTGGCGTTCCGCGAAGAAAGTCAGGCTTTGCTCTTGGGACGATCCAAAGCAGAGAATACCACGACCTATGTTCCAGTGCAAGCGCAAAAGAAACCAGAGGGCACCGAAGACGAGACCGCCGCATCATTTTATACGAAATTGGCGGAAGAATGTGTCACAAATCGGGCGACCCTGGACGTTGTCATGCACACTGGACCGGTGAGCCCCAATAGCTTTTGGGTCTTGCTTCGTTGGGAGAATTGTGTCGAGTCACCAGTGGACGCTTGTATTGGGTGCAGGCGGTGCAGTGGGAAGAATCACTTTACAGCGACTTGAGAGATAATATCCGGGCGTTCTCGGGCTGGGATGCAGTCTTCAAAGTCCGATGCTCGGCGGGTGTGCAAATCAAGAATTTCATCTATGTCCCTGGAAAGTCGAGAGAAGGCGCTCTTGGTGATTCACCCGAACTCGAATTAGCTTCAGTGTCGCCCAATACATGCATATCAGTAGAACTGGACCATCGCGTGGGAGGAATCCCGAAAGCCAGCTCGGTTGTTTACTTTCAAACAGCACTGCTGTACACGTCCTTGTCGGGCCGTCGACTGGTGCGTGTATCCACGTTGGCCATTCCCATTGCACGATCAGTCAATGACGTCTTCCAAGGCGTGGACTTTCCTGCCGTCCTTTCGTATCTCGTGCGCACAACGCACACGCATCTCGTGAAATCCATCAATGAACAAAAGACGGACGACAACAAGACCGTGGCTCGACAAAAGTGCGCGACGCATTGTATGCTACATGCCTGAATATGCTGGTCAATTACCGACTCCATACTCCAGCCATTTCAAGTCCCACTGGGCAACTGCTACTTCCATCACGCTTGCAGCTGCTCCTCTGCTGTGCATGTGTTTGCTCAAGCGACCTTTGCTCGCTCCCGGATTCCCATGCCGCGATCAATCTTCAGCGGGTTCGCGAATTCAACCATCGGGCGATGAACGAGGGTACTTTAATTTTCAGCTTTTGCAAAGCAACCCTGCCAATTGCATGTTACTCTTGTATCCCAATATTTATTCGCTTGACTTGAGCTCGAATGCACCGAATGACATCAAGATGGCTCGACCCAGTATGGAATCCTTTCAAGACGATGGCATTTATTTGATTGACGATGGTTTACGATTGTTTGTTTACATGGGTCGTCTCGTTCCCGACGATATGAAAGACGCCTGCGCGACTCGTCGTCACGAGACACTGGAGCGTTGTTTGTCGCATATGCTTGTACAAGACCATCGCCCAAACACTCCTGTCATCATTCCCGTCGTTCAACAACCTGCTCATCAAGGATTACGAGAAACAGAGATTTTGAGTTTAATGGTGGAAGATGCCAGTGTGGGAGAACGAGATTATGTAGCCTTTTTGACCAATATGCATTGTGACATTCGAAATCGCTTGCAGTCAAAAAAGTAGCACAGAAGCATGTGAACAGTAATACTATAGTGATACCTATGTTGTGTGATCATATTTTGTTGTTAGAACGGCAACGTGAGATTCTTCCAATCATCATCCAATACCGAAGCATCAAAGGACCAACAATTCGCTTGTTGCGACAGTGACGGAAATTCCTTGACCAACAAATCCCCGCTTTCGGATCATCGACATTGATTTCGATCAATCGAATGGAATGTTTCTTTGCAAACGCTCGCACTTTTGCACATGACTGTCGTAAATGCCTTGCAATTGTTGTCGTTTCAAGGCATGCGTCTTGCTATCGTACGCCTGCTCGACGGCCGCTTGCAATCCTTTGGTAATACGCGCGGCTTCTTGATCGTTGGCAGGTGCGACGCGTGTCTTCGCCGACAGCAATCCAAACGACGACAGATAACGCTGTGTTTCGGAATGCCAGTGCAGAACCGACGTCGCCCAAGTGGCAGCGTCTCGTCGCAAGGGCAAAATCCAAACAGCGTCCGGATAGTCCTTATACAGCAACGGCAGTGCAAAGTGCTGCGGCAAGAAATACCCATAGGGTTCGGACGATTCGACACCGAGTGCTGTATAAATGCGCGTGGCTGGTGAGCCGCAATTTTCCAACAGAGGTTTGCCTTCCAAAGCATTCGCATGAATGGCTTGTCCAATTGTGACACAAGGAAACCGCGTTTTTGGATGGTCGCAACAATAATGCAACGTTTGTTGTTGTACAGATTGTTGACAGTTGAAATAATTGTAAATAGCAATCGAACCCGAACGCGGCAATCCGACTTCGAATAGAAGAGTCGTTGCTGCATTCGAATGCGAGGAAGATTCGACGACAATATTATTTCTCTCAAGCGACCGCTTCAGCACAAACAGACCCGTCAGTGTCACAAAGAGACAAGCGAGAAGCTGATTCTTTTGATTGCGAATTGGAATTGTCATATTGGTGTTGTTGTTGTTGAATTGAAAGATAAGAAGAACAAGATGTATGGAAGGAAAAGAGAACGGCAATGAAAAAAATGTCGTCGTCGAACGTCGAAACAATTCAGCATTGGTCTGTCCGTATGTACAATCAGTACCACAACCCCTATACGACCTCGTGTCAATCACGAGTTGGAAGGAGTAAACAAGCTAGGAGGGTACCAGTACCGTACTCTATTCTCTTTCGTCTTTCTATGAACAATATAGTTTAACTAATATACGGTAGTAGCTCAACTCCAAATACCTCGAGAAGAATGTCGTTTCTTTGTTTGAGGCTTTGTTTGTGAATTGGCGGAAAAGAATTCCCGACTATTGGGCCGTTGTGGTGGAAGCAAAGGATAAGCTGGACCGGTGCTGTCAAATGGACTCACAAAGGCGGACGAAAAGGTGATGGCTTCGGATGTAGTAGTAGTAGTAGTAGTAGTAGTAGTAGTAGTAGTAGTAGTTTCTTCAACTATTGGATCCGCAGTGTCCTCTTCCGATTTTGTTGTTGGTGCAACTTCTTTCGTTTCTTCCTCCAATCGACTCGTGGGAGTCAGGGAGGAAGGAATGCGACTGTTGGTGCAGTCGTGGGCGAATTCGATGGTGTTGAGGACAACCTTTTGTCGCGCGTGCCAATTTCATTGTCCGGTGGTGTGTAGACGGTGGGTATGTCCAATGCACCGGGCAATTCAGGGTCAAAGGGATGATGAGACGAGGCTGGGATCTCGGTCGTTATGGGTATTACATCGAGTTTTCCGGCAGTCTCCGGAATACTGATTTCGGGATTTCCATGGGGGCGGGATCGTCCAAATTGGGTGGTTCTGTTTCGCTGTCGGTGGTTCTGTTGGGTCCGTGCGTTGCTTGGGCGCTTGCGTAGGATCCTTGGTTGGAGCTTCCGTTTCAAAATCTGTCGGGCTATCTGTGCTGGGCGGAATGGTAGCTTCCCGTTTGGATTGTCCATATCGGTTGTTTCTACAGGTCCACTGTAAGTGACAGGAGCTTCACTCTTTGAGCCATCCACTGGAGCGACTGATGGCGCAAGAAATGCGACTTTTCCGTCATCATCATTGTTCATAGGAACATCCAAAACAGTACAATTTCCCGTCATTGGTACGGCACCCCAAGTGGCATCGACACAGGGATACTTGTCTAAAAACTCCAATGCATCCCTGACTTGCACAATGCCATACCCAAAATCCATATCACATCCCGGATCGCCCGCATCTTTGGCCGTTGCCGCCAAGACAAAGCGAATCTGCTGATTGGTGCACTCTGGATAATGACTCCATACGAGTGCCGCAGCCGCCGACGCATGCGGTACAGCCATGGACGTTCCGGAATATTCCGCATACACAAAGGCTCCCGAACTATTGACCGTCGTCGACAATATGCTCACACCGGGTGCCATGAGTTCCAACGTTGGACCAAAATTCGCGCGATCCCAATACCACTCGGTCTCGTCCACGGCCGAAACCGAAATGACCGACGGATCCGAGGCGGGATATTCCATTTTCCATTCACCGGCATTTCCGGCTGCTGCAAAATCAACATGTTCTTTTCCCAATACAATCGCTGAATCAAAGTCCGCATGGCATTGCTCATTCTGTCTCCTCCCAAACTAAGACTGACAATGTGTGCCCCCGCAGTCTCGCATTGTTCAATTGCTTCTCGAATATCGGATTCAAAAGCATTTCCATTGTCATCCAATCCACGTGTTACAAAATTGGAATTCGTCCCATGCCACGAACACCAATGCCATTGTTGGCCCGTGCCATGATCGTCCCCGCGACGTGCGTGCCGTGGCCTCTGGTATCCTTGTCCCAACGAAGCGTAGCGGTGACTCCATCGGCATCTTCCGTCTCGCGATCCGCTCCGGTGACCAATGGGGCATCCAAATCCGGATGTCCCAAATCAATGCCCGTATCCACGATACAGATGGTAATGGGTGTCGCACCCATGGTGACTTGATCGGCCTGTACCATGGAAATACCGTACGGCACAATTTCATCTTGCGTCAAGAAGCGACTGTTCGTTTGTCGTAACTCGGAAGGATCAACGATTCGCTCCAAATATCCTTGTGCGACCCACAAATTGTCCTGTTCCATCGACACGATCCCCGAACTATTTCTCAACAAAGTCAAATGCTCGTCATCGTCATCCAATTGCACCGAGACTAACCGTTCCTTGGCAAACCAGTGATGCAGTTGTGTGGCGTGTTGAAAAATGAGTGCTTCAGCTTCCTCATTGTCGTATTGAATCAGCCATCGTTGTGATTGTGATTGCATTTGTTCTTGTGTATGTGAATCCGATGATGTTCGAACATTCGCAACTGAATCGCCTTGACTTTGAAACGTCCCTTGCCGTCGCAGCCGTGTTGGCTCTGCAGCACTGGATTGCCTCGACCCGATGCACAAGAGCCCATGGAGTAGCAGTATTCTTCTTCTTTGACAGCGCTTTCTCATGGTGATTTTATTTTATTTTATTTTTTCGTTTGGCTCACTTTTGGGATTTTTTCGTTCCAACCTCGAGTCAGTCGTGTGTGTGTGAGTCGTTTGTGGTCGACGAAAATGTCGCTCCGATTTTGGCGTGTCGCGATGTTCGGTGGAAATCCGTAGATTTTCGAAACCAGTACGATTTGACGTGGAAGACGACCGGAAGCTTCGCGGAATGTTCGCCTTCCGTCGTGACACTTTTGCGTATCCAAAAGATCCTCCTTCGGCTTTTGTTGTTGTTGTTGCTGTTGCTGTTGCTGAACGATTATCTCGCTGGTGTTCTCTTTCTATCGATCGAGTTGCTGCTTCTGTTCTTCATTCTTTCTATAGAATATATACAATTGTGGGGAATCGTTCCTTTATTGATATCACATTCCTCGATCAAATTTCTACCCATTCAAAACAAAAAAAAGATCCAAAATAATAATCATGTTGGCCACCTCTGCAAACAAAAAAAGGAAACCAAGGTTTCCTACGAAAGTAAGCTATGTTAATGTGTTCATTGTTGAGTTTCTTTTATAATCTCATTTCTCACTCACTTCATTCGCTTTCGCTCGCTCGCTCCTTATCTCTACAGCCTGCCGCAAACTCTCCGAAGACACCAATTCGATTGACGATTTGCCTTCCAGTTGCCGTTCGTACAGTGCCATTGTCGAATTGATGGAACAAAAGAAACTCAAGAGTCGACCTACGGATCCGTTTGCGGGTATGCGAGCAGGTGCGGCGGTGGAAGCCAAGCGTGCAAAAGCCGAAGGGCGTGGTGCGTAGTTGCCATGTTGTTGTTGTTGTTGTTGAAATCATATGATTGAGTCTCTAGTTGTCCATCTCACATCATTTCGTTCTTCTATTCCTCTCTTTATTATTTGCCTCTTTCCTTTTCACTATACAGAATCGCATCACCAACTTCAGCGTCGTTTGAGTCGAGCTGGTGAACGTAAATTCACAAAATAAAGTAGGAAATAACGATTCGTGCGGAGTAGTTTTTTTTAAAAAAAGGAAGAATACTCGGTAATAAAGTTTAAAAATGATAGGAATGTCGTTTCGCAAACCGATTGCTTCTTCATAAAACGAATCGACTACGCACTAGCTCTTCGAGCTTTAGGAATAGTCAAAGCATTGGGTTGATTAGATCAGGATCCAACGACGGTTCGCTCGAATTAAGGGGATATTTTGCGTTATTACCGTCCTCTCATTGATGTTCTAGCAGCTTTGACATCCAAACGAAAGATAGGGAAGTAGAATGATTTGCTCGCGCAGTATGCACCCTCTTCTATCCCCATCATCGAACAATGTTGTCGGGATCCTCAATTTCGACTCTCCTCAAATTGTCCATCTTTTCCTGGTAATTCCGTTCGTCCGCTTGCCACGAGGACACAATGGTATCAATCTCCGAGCAGTCTTCATCGTCACTGTCGGCCGACTCGGCCAAGAGAAAGAGCGCACACATGTAGGCAGCGCTTTTTTGCTGCATTGCCATGAGCATCATGCGATTGCGTTCTCTTCGCCATCTCGTCAGTTCAATGAGGATCTCGGTCTTGTCGTCGGTGTTTAGATTCATTTGTTCTTGTTTCAAATAATAATAATAATAGTAATGATCTCGAATGAAGAAGAAGAATCGTCTTTGCTTTGTATCGAACAAAGAAATGAACAATGAACTCGAAGAATGCCCAAAAGTGCACCCTTTTGGCGCCGGATCGGAAAAATGCCATCTGGTGTCACCTGTAGCTCTCTCGTAGAAATCCTACTCTGAAGTACATAATCTATGTAATTTCTACAGGACCGGTGCACGCCCGTCGGTCCTGGCGCGTGTTCGGTTCGAAAAGCTCGCGCGTGCGTGCGTTGAACATTTGGATCGCTCAAAAAACAAGCACGTTCGCAAGCAAACACACACAAAAGAAAAAATCGAGGTAAGTGAACATGGAAATAGGAAAAAACGA
Organism: Fistulifera pelliculosa; assembly: GCA_026008555.1. NCBI lineage: Eukaryota > Bacillariophyta > Bacillariophyceae > Naviculales > Stauroneidaceae > Fistulifera > Fistulifera pelliculosa. Next base: position 61,326 of record BROJ01000197.1, on the reverse strand, counting down.
ATGAAAAATGAAAGAAATGATTCGGATTCAATTTTGGGAAAATGAAACGATCATTCATTCGCATAACAAAGAATAAAACATTCGCAAAGCAAAGCAAACAAGATGATTGTATCATTGCGCAAAGAGGCAGCGCTGCTTTCTCTTTCTCCGCGATTGCGTCGATGATAGTGATGCAGACGAGCTATACGTGTTGAATCACAAATTTGCTATTTCTATATAGTCGTCTTCTTGTCTATAACTATAGACTGACCGATGGGCTTTCTCTTTTCTCCTTCCGCTTCTCTTCTGAAAGCAAACAGCACGAGCTTGCGCTTCACTCAGACGAACACGCAGACACAACAAGACAATCCGAACAAACATGCCCGACACTTGAAATCACGCTTGCGCCACGCCCTTGGTCCCGGCGGCTACCACGATCAGATGCGCCGCAGTGTGCAGTCCGTCATTTTGTACGAAGCCTTTCGCGCCGTCGAACCCTGCATGAGTACTTTGCGTCCGTTTCAGCGCAAGGCCGCGTTCATGGAGCAGTGCTCTTGCCTGTTGAAATTGTTGGTCCACGATGGTCTCTTGTTGCCGCATCAGAGTGCGGAAATCATGTACCGGACCATGTCGAGTCAAGCGCCGCTCGATGGGACAGCGGCGCTCACGCGGCATCGGGGTTTGGTGCAAGACTTGGGGCAATTGGCGGAACAAATCAAGCCGTTTTGGGTGACGGGGCGGTCGCATGAAGAAGCAGTCGATCGGTTGGCGCATCACATGTTTGTACGTAATGACAAAGGATTGTATGCGATATTTATGCTTCTGAAAGTCGACTCACACATACCTATTCATATTTCATTTACCTTTTTACAGGAATCCCGATCGGGAGGAGGCCAACAAGACCGGCCCATTCCACCCATGTGGGAATACGCCAACAACCATGTCATGTTGACCTTTCGTATCTACTATCAAGGCAATCAGATCAATACAGACTTTCCGGCTCCGGCATTGCTCGTCAATTTGCAAGAACTTCGCAAAAGTCGCGCAGTGAGGTTCCGGATGCGGCTGTTACGGTGGCGCCGAAAGAAGCGCCGGCCAAAGAACCTTCCGACGAGCCAACGCGTTTGACGGTGCAAGAAGTGCGAGAGCATTTGGAGTTGTTGAAAGAATTCGAGGGTATTATTCCCGATGAAGAGATTGCGCAACGCAAGCGTGATTTGTTCTTGTCGCTTCCAGCGGTTCCTGTGAAACGCGCCAAGACGTCGACTACGACGGATGTTTGAGAAATGAATAGTAAAATGAATGAAATGTCGTCTTAATATAGGATACTAGAGCCATATTACTGTATTAGTTAGTTGCATGCATGTATCTACTGCTCTCTATAGCCTTCACAAACAAACCTCAAACCACATTTCCCCATCTTGTGGTTTCAACCACAGCCGTCGGAAATGACACAAACTCATCAATACAACCCGATTGTGCGCTTCTTCGGTCCCCAAACCGCCAAGGCATGTGCATACGCAATCGGAGTCACAATCTTAGCTTGATTCCAAGTTTGAATCGCGTGATTCATAGCGTGCCATCCAATTTGCATTTGGACAATGCGAGGTGCTGTATTGTATTCCTGTTTGGTAATCAATGGCAATGTGGCATATGGAGTATCCTGCATGGAGGACGACGAAGACGAGCAAGAATTGTCTTGAAACAGAGAACAGTGCGTGGTCGAAGGAGACGAACGATGCTTCTTTTCTTCCGATGCCTCGTCATCAAATGGACGGTGCGACGGCGACAAGGTTTGATGTAGCAACATGGTCGCTTCTTGATTGTGTTGCTGTTGCTGCAGTTCGTGTTGCAACAGACGCAAAGGTGTCATGCTTGTTTCTCGAGGCATTTGTTTCGATTTCCGGGCCGATACATTCGGGTGTGCTGTCTCTGCTGTTGTATGAAAAGTAAATTTGGCAGTATTTGCCGTTTTGGATGTACTTTTATTGGTGGCTGCGGCTTTCATGGCTGTTGTGTTCACATTGCTAGTATGGTTGGGCGTCGTCTTTGCAGTTGAAGCATTGGGCACGACACGAAAGCCATGAGGCAAGGACGAATCCTGTTCCAAATGATAGCGTTGATCCAAAGCACTCGTCGGCAGATTCTCCACATCATCGTCATCATCACCTTCGTCCATGGTCAATTGATTGTTGACATCATTGTTGCGCGCCATTGTATTGTCGTCGCCTTCGTCTTCCTTCCACACATGAATATTCGAAGGGCGTCGTGATGATGATGTAGGCACATTTTCCTTCTTCATTGTTTGCTTTCCGGACGACGGCACCACCAAAGTGGGACAATACATGGCCGAATCATCTTCGGTCACATTCCAGCGAGACGCCACCACCGTGGATGGCAAATCCGAGGATTGAGTGGATGTCGATTGTGTCGACAATGACGCATGACTCGCACTCGAACGATGCGGCTCGACCGAGGACGCACTCGTCGAATGACTTTTATTCGACTGCTCGAAAATAGAAACATTCTTATTGTTCGTTGTCGACAACAACAAGACACTGGCCATGGATTCATCCAATTGCTGCAATGCGACTTGAATGGACGATGCTCTTGTGTTGGGGCTCTTGCATTCCTTCTGTTGTGGAGGAGACTGAATAATATGTTGTTGTTGTTGTTGTTGTTGTTGTTGCGTATTGTTCGTTCTTTCCTGTTGTTGCTGCTTGAAACCCTTTTCTTCTTTTTCTCGATGTTGTTGCTGTAATATTTTCTTTTCTCCTGTTCTTTCTGAGAAATGATTTTCTCCTGTAATATCTTTGCATTTTCCTTGTCTTGTTTATTGTTCGGATGATTGTTACTATTGCTATGCTATGATTGCTTTGATTGGCTAGCCAAAAGGCATTGTGCACGAGCGATTCCGGACGCGGTCGTGGCCTAGAGTAGTTTGTTTTGGAAGTATCAATGGGTTTTGCTGGTGTACTTTTGGACGCTTTCTTTGTTTGCAATAGTGATGATAGTATTATCTGCATCTCCGTTTCCTGTTGTTGTTCCATCTGCAACAATGTCGACAATCCATCTTGTTGTTGTTGTTGCTGCTTGTTGTTGCTGAAGGGTATTTGTTGCAAATCATGTTCCAATTGTTGCAATCGTTGTTCTTGTTGCACAAAAATTGAATCTAGAGAACAAATAAATGATAAATTGATTCTAACAGGGTAAGTAAAGAATGCGATGCGTCGTTTTCTTTTGTTCCACACTTCGAACGAACGAACGAACGAACGAACGAACGTACCGACTTGTAGATTCGAATGAACTTCTTGTGCCCAAATTTGTAAGGATTCTTGTAGCATTCTTTGGTTTGAAGAAGAAATACACAAAATGAATGAATGAATGAATGAATGAAATCAACAACGACGCACCCTTATTGTGCGTGTTGCAAAGCCAAAAGGCGTGACCCGGAAAGCGCGCGCCGCTCTCAACGGACAAGCGCGCCGCGTCTTCAACGGACACTTCTCCAGCGACCCCGTGAAAACGAATGGAAGTGCCGGACAGGCGGTTGATGGTTGTTTTGTTGCGTCCTTCTCTTCTCTTCATTCCATTCCATTTCATTCCTTTTTATTTATTTATTTATTTATTTATTTCATCAAATGATTCGATGATTCAATATTATAATTATCCTACATGAATATTCAAATATTATCACTCATTCGAACAATCCACAACAACAATGACAACTACTATCATTCACAAACGCCTCGATTCCCTCGCAACACTTGATTCGGCTGTCCAAGCCCTGCAACGACTTGCGCAACAATATCCTTCACCGCCTACTATTAAAGCATATGCAACACTGTTGCAAAACACTGACCCAGTTGCATCAATCTTTGCACGCTGGATTGGATTGTTTGCAATACACTGTATTTCCGCGCATGTTGTTGCTATCATCACAATCATCCCAATCACAGCCCGATGTATGGCTACCGCTTTGGTTGCAGTATATTATACGATTGCACGATGGATTAATCTTGTGTATTTCGGGAGAGTGTCGTTCTGCATACGATCAAAAGAAACAGCAACAACAAACAACAACAACAACAACAATACCTTCAAGAGTCATTTACCAAAGTCGTCGCACACGTATCAAGCGAAGAATCGCGTCTATTCGGGCGCCAGTTGGGATGAATGGAATGATCCGGACAACGGATTGGTGAAGCGTTATTTGCAATCGATTCGCAAGTCTCGCACTTGGTGGGAGAATACAATACTACGCAACCAATATATTCCGCACTCGAATTGTTTTGGAATCAATTGGAACAAGAACAGCAATTGTTGCAACAGCGCTTTCGGGATTGGCAATGCAAAATATTGCCCCAGCAATTGCTACAAATCAAAATCACAAAGGTTCAATTGCTCTTTACGGACAAGATGGAACAATTAAAAGTGTCGTGGCAAGGAAAACGTATTTTTGGCAGCGTTTGCAGCAGTCCAATAATAATAGTAATAATATCTAAGTGTACTGCCGTTGGAGTGGCAGTCGCCCAAGGATTGGGAGAGTGCCTTTTCGACGTGGTCCGTATCTTTGACTGGGAATTATGATGCAATCAAGAAGAAGAAGCAGCAGAAACGGAGAAGAATTGTCGGAGACGACGAAGAAGAGGGAGTGAAAGCAACACCAAGAAGAAAACCTCCAGCAGCATCCAAAAGACGAATCAACCCGTGTTTAAAGTACGCATTCACAATGACACGGCCACAACAACGACTACAACAGCCGAAGATACGACGACTACTTCTGTGTTGCAATTAAAACAACAATTTGGGGTTGATGCCACGAAATTGGAAGAATCGCATGCGTTTGTGCAAGCCGAAGAACGACAAACGCGTGTCGAAGGGCAGAAGATTGATCAGGATCCGACTGTCTTGTTGTTGATTGATGAGAATGACAATGATGTTGATGCGGCAGCGGAGCAAACGTTGGAAACCACCACGATGCGGTTGCAGCGGTTTCGACAGATTTTGGAGCAGTTGTTGTTGAATCAAAGGAAAGAGAATCATGATACGGACGACGACGATTTGATCTGGAATGCCCGAGAACATGTTCGTCAGCTTGCCATGGAAGTCGGGAATCAGTGTTTGTGGTATCCTGCGCGCAAGGATTTGCATCTCAAACAAGCGCATCAAATGTTTCGATTGGCACAGACCATGGTGCTGCAATCGCAAAGCAGTGCTGGCAACGACTCCCTGTTTTATCAACGAACATTGTGTCTGGTCTTGGGACAAGCGCAGACGAATATGGGGATTGTGTGTGGAACGAAAAAAAGTACCGTGCGGCGATTCAGCAATTACAAATAGCTGTCGCTACGGCCCGACAATTGTTGGAAATGACGCAGAATAATAGCAGTGATTCCGATAGTAGCCTTGCGCAGCACCAATTGCAAGCATGGCAATTGTTTTCGCTCACAATGCGTTGGTCTGGAGTAGCGCATTGGCATTTGCGTCGTCGAGAACAAGCACAATCGTGTTGGAAGGAGGCTGCCTCGTGTCTCTCGCAAGTTGCGTCGAAGAATCAAGCAAAGTTTCGTGGAGAGTACCGAGCCTTGGTAGTGAAATGCATCACGGCATGGGTGGTCTGCGCCGACATGTTTCGTCAAGCGCTGCATGTCGGTGGTGATGTGTCGGATGTGTTACAGTCGTACTATGATACCGCACAGAATGCGTTACGAGAAGCGGTAGGTTTGGCGCGATTGTTGGACACTACGGATCGAAATAAGGATGATGAGGACGAGGAGGACATTGTGTATGATCCAAAGACACTGAAAGAGGCCGCCACGGAATTGGAACAGTGGTGGAAAGCACGGCAGCATGCATTGCAAGTGCGATTGACCGACGCACCTTCGAACGAACGCCTCGAACGCTCGGATGTTCTATTGGCACCACCCCACCCACACATCGCTTGGTATGGAATCCGCAATCTCAACAACGAAGAAAGAAGAAGAAATTGCAATCCGAAGGCGGAATACGCAGTGCAGAAGAAGTGCCTAGACCACTTAGCAACAACAATCGCGTTACGGAACGAGCCTGGGGCGATGGATTGTTCCCCAAGACGTCTGAAGGAAAACCAAAATTGCCGGCGGGTTGTGGCCCACCACCCTTGGATCCAGAACTGGCTGTACAAGCCCAACGTCTGGGAATTGTCATTCCGCAGTTCCAATGCGAGATGACAGAATTTTTTAAAAATGAATTCATACTAATATCTAGAGATTATACTCATCTATTTTCTCTGGATTGAATTATTCTTGCATCATGACCTACGACTACCCCAACAAATCATGCGGCAACACAATCCCCGCTTGTTTCAACAAGGCCTTGCTCATGCGTTTTTGTGGAATCGAATGAATCATTCCCTGCAGCAACAACAATTGCTTTTGTTGTTCCGACAAGTTGGCTTTGAGAAGGTCAGGCTGCGTACTGAGATGCGCACACGTAATGGCCGTCGCGACGGACAAATTGAAGGATTCGGCAAATCCAACCATGGGCAGTGTAAAGAGTTCATCGGCCGCTTGCATCATTTCGGCTGTAATGCCGCGTTCTTCATTGCCCATGACAATGCAAATGTTCTCGTCAGAAGAAGAAGAAGAAGAAGAAGTAGTAGGCCACACAATGTCCCGAATGTCCTTGGCGTGCGGTGACAAGCACGAGGCGTAGACACGGCAATTGTGTTGCTGTTTGTATTGTTGCAATGTATCCTGTGTGAGCGTATTTCTGTCCTTCTCTTCGCCGTCTTTTCCGTAATCACATATTGCTGCAAGGTCATCCACTGCGCACTCCCCATGGCCGTTTTGACGCCTTTTTTCTGGGACAGAGCCATGGGCCCTTGATACCGAGAAGGCTGTAGAAATACATCGGCATATTGAATGCCAAACGAATCCAAGGTCCGCAAACAAGCAAAGACATTGGAGGATTGGCTGGATTTTCAAACAGGAAGCGGACTTTTGCGTGCGTTGTTGGAGAACGGATTGAATGCGTTGCAGGCGTGGTGGTGTCACGTAGGGTTGCAATGTGGCAATGGAGCGTTGAATGAGTTCGGGGAGACCGTTTGCCACAATTGGTGTTTGTTTATGTTGTTGCTGTTGTTGCTTGATTGTTCGATTATTCGTTCGTCTTCTTCTTCCTCTCCATGTTCGAACGACATGAAGCGCTTATCGGATTTGGGTTTGGGACAGAATTCAAAGGTCTCCCATTCGAGTGACTGCGAAGTTGCAGTCGTAGACGAGGAAGTGAAGAGACGAAAGGTACGACTTGTTGTTGTTGTTGTTGTTGTTGTGGTTCGAGTTGTCCACGCATGAACGCGAGAAAGCGAGAATAAAAAAAGAACATGTTTGTGAAAGAATGAAAGAATGTGGGGAATGGCATAGTTTTGTGTTGCTTGCAAGCAAAAAACCGTCACAGTGGTGGAAGATGAGAGTGAGAATGAATGGCATAGTTTTGTGTTGTGTTTTGAAAAAAAAACGCTTGTCAGGAAATAAGGACTTCCACGGCGGAGAGATACCAGTACCGCAAGGGGATATCCCTTGGATACCGGGTACGGTACCGGGTACCGTACATCTGCGTGGCTTCCAGCAAGGGGGTTACAGACTTGGTTACAGATCGATGCGCGTTCTTTCCTCTGTTTTGGTTTTCGTTTTGGGTGTGAATGGATGTTGCGTTTTTGCGGGTGTGACGGACGGAAATGCGAAAAAATGGAACGAGATTCCAAATTCCGTCTTTTCTGACACAGCACACCGCTGTCCGACGTGGTGGGTCGCTCGGGGTGTACCAGTATCCACTCGACTGTACTTGAAGTAGGGTCCGAGAAAACAGCTCGCGATCACGAAACGTAAAAATGCCAATCCAAATCAACAGAACAACAACACAACGAGAAAGCAAGCAGCAAACAACAGCCAGCAAGCGTGCTCGTCGAATACTACTTCCTTCCTTCGTTCCTTGATTGACACGCAGCATCATATGCGACGAATAATCCTTGTCGTACTATCGCTCGCATCGTGCTGCATGCAACAAGGACATGCGTTTGTGGTTCCTTCCACTACTACTACGAGTCGTCGACGACGAGGAGTCAGTTCTTCTTCCTCGTTGCAGGCCACCACATCCTCCAAGGAAGCATGGGAACGTTTATCGAGTCGTTTGCAGGAAACGACTGCAACTACACAGACAGTTTGGGAACAAAAGGATGGTTCGTTTTCGTTCTTCCACCATCTACAAGAAAGGTTACAAGATGTTTGGTCACAAACAATCACCGCTTCTCCACAGTCGTCACCTCTAGAAAAGCTACCCGATGCATGGACACAAGCAATCCCATTGCAGTCTTTGTTGGCAACGACCCCACCTTTGCTAGTGGCAATTGTTCCCATTCTCCTCTTTGCTTCCGTGCTTTACGCACTCTCGTTTCCGTCTCCCAACTATCGACAAGACAAGGAACCCTATCCCCGCGGACAATACGATCCCATTGCGGCGCAATTGTATTATCCCCAACAGGCGCCTGTGGTAGTCTTGCAACGACTCTTACAAATCGTTCGTCTTTCCAACGGTTTCTTGTTCCAAGTACTCGTGTGGGACAAGTACATTGTCAAGAATAATAAGAATAAGAATAATAACAACAATCCCCAACGCGCTCAGGAATTGTTGTCGATTGTCCAACAATTGGGACCGACGGCGATCAAAATTGGACAGGCCCTCAGTGTGCGTCCCGATTTGATTGCGACGGAATATGCGCAAGCGCTGGCGACGTTGCAAGATGCGGTGCCGCCGTTTGCCAACGCTAAACCAGTGTGGGAGCAGTACATTCAAGACAGTGTATTGCCGTTTGCCGTGCAAGTGGACTTTGATAAACCGCCCATGGCCAGTGCGGTATCGGACAAGTCTATCAAGGGTATATTCCGGAAACGGGACAAACGGTGGCCATCAAATTGCAACGACCTAATGTATTGGCGGAAATTGCGTTGGACTTGTACATTGTGCAGAATATATTGTTGCCGCTTTATCAGAGTATACCCGGAATGCCAATTCCAATTTGCAGCCACTGATTCAAGAATGGGAAGAGGGTTCATTGCGGAGTTGGATTATCGACAAGAAGCCAAAACGACCGTGCAATTCAATCAAGCCATGCAAGAACGGCAATTGGACAATGTATTAATGGCACCGACGGTTGTGTGGTACACGAACGAGTGCTTATGACGGAATGGGTCTTTGGAAAGCGTTTGGATCAAATGGATGATGCGAAAATGGTGCCGCGGTATTGTTCCGTGGCGTTGAATGCGTATTTGATCATGTTGTTGGAGTTGCAACAACTGCATTGTGATCCGCATCGCACGTATTATTTGTTGGGTTCTGTTTGTGTTTAGCATGGTGTTTTTCTGTGGTCTCTCACTTCTTTATCCCTTATTCATGCTCATCGCACCCACGCAGCCGGCAACTTGTTAATATCTTCAAAAGACAACAAGCTGTGCATTCTAGACTTTGGCATGACATTGCCGATTGATTCCAGTTTACAGTACCGACTGTTGGAGTTTGTGGCGCACCTGACGGCTGAGCAGTACGATTCCTTGCCGCAGGATTTGTGTCAATTGGGATTTTTGAAGGCGGAGAAACTGGAATTTGCGCAACGAAGTGGTGTATTGGAGCCGTTGAAGTACTTTTTGAAGCAAGCGGGAAAAGGAGGTGGTGCGGATCAAGTGCGAGAACGTATCTTTGAGGAGTATCGGCGAAGTTTCCTGGCTTGTCGGATGATGATTTCGCGCATTGAAATGCGGAGTGAAATGAAGACGAATGCAAGATATTGTGCAGCGGAAAGTATCGCACGGGTATTACGATGCAGGTGGAAGACTTGCAAGAGCAGAATCGGGACTCGTTTCAAATTCGGAGTGGTTCGTTTATCGTCTAGAGCTTTCTTGACATTGGAAGGTGTGAGTTTGCAGGCCGATCCGTCTTATTCGCTGATTCAATCTTGCTTCCCGTATGTTGCATGCGAGCTTACTTCGTGGCGGATGAGGATCCCGCGCCAAGAAAGCGTTGCAAGAATTGCTGTGCACGGGAGTATGGACAATACACGGGCCAAGCGATTGCAAGACTTGGCTCAAGGGATCACTGCATTACAAGGCAACGAACACAAAGACAACTGCTACTACTTCCAAAGACAGCACGCAGCAACAATTGCTTTACTAAAGACGGTGCCGAGATCTTGTTGAATCCCAAAGGCAATTTGTTGCAGACCATCTTGTTGGAAGAAGGCGCCTTGGCAGCATCGGCGCAAGTCAAAGATATGCTGCAACAGAATCTGTTGTTACCGAGTAGTCGCGTGCGGGAATTGTTGTCCTTCCAAAGGAATTTGAGCTTCCTTTGGAGAAACCCTTGCAAATATTGTTGAAGAAGACTGCCTCTGAAGAACAAGCTCAAAACTTGGCGGGAACTTTGTTTGAAATGGCGCAAGAGCAACAGCCACAATCTTCGTCATCTTTGACAACACTCTCAAGTCCCCTCGTTGCAACTCGAACAGACAGCTTATATTGAAAGAATTGCGTGAATCAGCTCCCAAATATGGACCTTGGGTCGGAACATTGGGAAACAAGTTTGTTAGCAATTGTGGAAAACGGCGCAGGACAACTGGAAACAGCTCGAGAAACCTTAGTTCTAGGTTTTAGCTGTAAATCATGCTCCTTCGATACGGTCGTTATGGTGGATTAGAAAACGGAGAACACGTTTTCAACGAATTCTTTAGTACTATTAAAAATTCCATTAACGACTCTTTGATAATTATAGCTGATGAAATTGTTTTCTCACATTTCATGCTTATTGTTTCGGTCGTTCCTTTTTTACCAACGGAACAAGGTTGGGTTTTCGCTCTAGCAAATAGAGTAGCGATAATGCCAGTTACACGTGGCAGAATAATCATCGCTGAAAAAGTAATTTTCATTGACATAAGCACGCAATGCTCGTTGTACGTAAGGTTACTGTCCTGACTTTTGGCAAGACACGATCTTGTTGAAACGACACAAACCTCGTGGAGGCGTGCGTCGTCTTCGAGTTACCGGAAGACTCTTTCTTTCTACATTATCTTTTCTTTTGACTTTGTGTCTGATTTAACAATGTTAAAAGCCATTGCTCACGAGGTCGCGTACTGGGGCTCGTGCCTTGTGATTGCCACTGCAATCACTCTTTCCGCACTCGTCTTTGTCTTGCCCGTTTCGTTTCTCAAGAAAGTGTTTACCGCTAAAATGAAGAAGCTGGGTGTCTTGGTCACCAATGGTCCCAAGCCTGTCGGGTTTGACAAAGACAAGTACACGGCGGAGATGGTCGTGCACAGTGATGCATTTTACAAGCATTTGGGCGACGGTCCCCTGTTGCATGTTGTTGGAGATGGATATATGGTAAGTCGTTGGTGTATTGGCTTAGCATTCCATTGTCTCTCCTCTCATTTGCCCAACTCTGCTTTCAGGATGGTCTTTGGACCGATTTTGCCGAGTTCGAGGTACAAAAGCGCTCTTTCTCAAGGAACCTGTGCGCAATCATCTGTTGGGTTCTCTATGGAATTTAACCATGTTGCACGTAACCAGCAAACCGTCAAACTGAGCAAGCGTGTCGCAGAAGAACATTATGACCTCGGAAACGATTTGTATGCTGCGTTCCTCGATGAGACTATGACCTATACGCGTGCGCTTATTGGACGCCCAACACACGTACGCTCAAGGACGCTCAGATTGCCAAACTCGATCTTATCGCCCGCAAACTCAAACTCAAACCTGGAATGAAAGTGTTGGAGATTGGTTGTGGGTTCGGAGGTGCCGCCAAGTTTATGGCGGAGAACTATGGAGTTTCTGTCGTTGGCTACAACATTTCGGTCGAGCAGGTCCAAATTGCCCGTGGCGCACCAAGGGCTTGCCCGTTGAAATTCGTGTCGAAGATTACCGCAATGCCAACGAAGTTTGATCGTATCTTTTCTGTGGGATTCTTTGAAGCCGTTGGGTCGCACAATTTCCGAGCTTACTTTGAGGTTTGTGATCGCTGCTTGAATGAAGACGGTATCATGCTGCTGCATACTATTACCACCAGCACAACCCGCATGCTTCGCGGCGGCGGTTGGATCAACAAGTACATTTTCCCGGTGGTGAATTACCATTCACGCACGAGCTAGTAACCGAAGCCGATCCAATGTTCCGTCGAAGACATGCACAATATGGGCGACTCGTACGCCAAGACGCTGAAAGTGTGGAATGAAAACTTTAACCGAGCATGGCCGGAACTTAAGCCGGCAACGATTCGTTCTTTGGCGGCAAATTCAAGCGCTGCTGGAATAACTATTTGCAGGTGTCTCGAGCCTACTTTGAAGCTGGCTCTGGCAGTCTAATTCAGGTCGTTTACACACGCTGACGGTGTCAAAGGTGGTTACATTTGTGAGCGCTAGCTACCTATTGCATAAAAAATTATTACGCGATGTTGTTGTAGGAACGTTTCATATAGAAATATAGAGGTGAAGGATTACGAAAGAACGATTTGTAGCTACATTCGAATTGTCACGTCAATCCTTTACCACGGATGGCGACCATTGCCGCAGCTCAGATTAAAAGCCACGATCGCAGATTCATCATTGTTGTCTTTCCTTCCAAGCAATTTATGTCGAGTCGAAGCGCAAGAGAGGAAAGTTCATTGTTATTTTTCGTTTTCGTTCTGCGGTCGGATGTCGAATGAAAAGGTGGGCTGTACGCTGTACGAAGGACGACTCATGACTCGCATTTCTAGTTTCGGGTTGCTGACAGTAGTAGTCGTTTGCTCTGATCTTTACATATAAAATAACTCTTGATGCACTACATACATTTTCAATTATAGTCAAAAGACGATTTGTTCTCTCATTTCTCAGTGAACATTACAAATTCCAGAATCCAATACCAAATAATTCAAACCAATACAAAAATATCATTTAATGACAGGGGGCCATTTTCAAAACTTTCCACTGTCCTTTCAAGGTTCAAGGTTCGAGCGTACTGCGTACTGTTTGTTCTCGGCGCGGGCACACACATTCAACAAAGTTCCGTGCAATGTTTGAAGTTCGAAAATCTTTTCTCGTCCTGGGTTTCTTGTCGCCGGAAGCGATTTCACGAGACAAACATTTTCCCTTTATCCGCCTTTTAGCTTCTCGAAAGACCAGCAGCATTGTTTTGACAATTTCTACGTGACCATGTTGAAAGCCATTGCTCACGAAGTCGCCTATTGGGGTTCCTGCTTGGTGATTGCCACTGCACTCACTCTTTTCCGCGTGCTTGTCTTTGTCCTACCTGTTCCGTTTCTCAAAAGACGTTCACAGCCAAAATGGCAAAGCTCGGTGTTCTGGTGTCGAACGGCCCCAAAGCCGCCGGTTTCGACAAGGATAAGTACACAGCAGAGATGGTGGTGCACGACGATGCATTCTACAAACGATTGGGCGACGGTCCTTTGTTGCACGTTATGGGTGACACCTACATGGTGAGTTGTAATTCTACATAAAATGAAAGCCTGTTTAGCGATGTTTCCTCTCATGTTGATGCTTTGGTTGTCATTTTCGTGTCGCTTTTCATTGAAGGATGGACTTTGGACCGACTTGGCCAAATGTGAAGTACAAAAGCCCTCTTCCTCAAGGAGCCTGTGCGCAACCATCTTTTGAGTTCGCTTTGGGAATTCAACCACGTAGCTCGTAATCAGCAAACCGTCAAACAGAGCAAACGCGTCGCCGAAGAACATTATGATCTCGGAAACGATCTCTACGCGGCATTCCTCGACGAGACTATGACCTACACCTGCGGGTACTGGACACCCGAGACCCGCACTCAAAGAAGCACAGATTGCAAAGATCGATCTCATTGCTCGCAAACTCAAGCTCAAACCCGGCATGAAGGTTCTTGAGATTGGTTGCGGTTTGGAGGCGCCGCCAAATACATGGCGGAGAATTACGGCGTTTCTTTCGTCGGCTACAACATTTCGGTCGAACAGGTCAAGATTGCTCATGGCGCGTACCAAAGGCTTGCCCGTCAAAATCCGCACAGAAGACTATCGCTTTGCCAACGAGCAGTTTGATCGTATCTTCTCCGTTGGCTTTTTCGAGCATGTCGGATCTCACAACTTTAAGGCGTACTTTGAGGTGTGCGATCGCTGCTTGAAAGAAGACGGCATCATGCTGTTGCATACCATTACTAGCAGCACGACTCGGATGCTCCGTGCCGGAGGTTGGATCAACAAGTACATTTTCCCGGGCGGTGAGCTTCCGTTCACCTACAAATTAGTCACAGAAGCCGATCCCATGTTCCGTGTCGAGGATTTGCACAATTTCGGCGATTCGTATGCCAAGACATTGAAAGTATGGAACGAGAACTTTAACCGAGCCTGGCCCGAATTGAAACCCAAGTACGACTCTTACTTTGGAGGAAATTCAAGCGCTGCTGGAACAATTACTTGCAGGCTTCCCGTGCCGGCTTTGAAGCCGGCTCGATCAGTTTGATTCAATGTGTTTACACACGCTGACGGTGTCAAGGGAGGATACATTTGTGAGCGCTAGGTATTTAGCTAACCACTGTGTTTTGCATGAGATAGAGCAATAAGAAATATAGTTCGCCTGTAACGTAGATTGTGTTTACAAGCCGTAGTTTGCAAAGTCTTTCTTCCAGAAAATGCAGTTAGGATCATCTTGACTTGCAATGTAGCTAGGCCGGTCTCACGATAACGGCTGACATAGCAGTTCGCCTCCTTTACGGGCGTTCCCGAGTCGTCCCCGCAGATGCATTTATGGAAAGAAGCGACAAGGCTGCTTATCTTTGTCAATGCAATCATCATTGCAACTTGCAACGCGGACTTTCTTGCACTTCGCATTCTTCATTCATCTGAGCACGGACGTCCGTCGTGTTTGCGTTGTTGCGGTTTGGACGGTTTACACGATAAAGAAATGTAGAATGTCATTGTTCGTTACAAAGTAAACCATTGACCAGTAAAGAAAAGAATTTTTTGTCGTTCGTTGTCAGTTTTTTTCATTCTCCTGAAAACCAACGACCAATGACTCTATTTAGAACGACAGGTCACATTATCTATTATAGTCGAAAAAAATAGCATGAACGGATGTAAGATCTACAGTACTTGTATCGTAATTAGTGCATGAGACGCAAGACGCCAAACTGCAAAATCGCGGAAATAAAAACTTGTGCACCTTTTCGACGCTCAAGTTTATTGGTGCGCATTCACAATATGCAAAGTTCTCCTTTGTGTCTTTTCTTTATCAAACAATCGCACTCGATTTGAATCCTTCGTTTCCTCATCATGTTGAAAACTATCGCTCATGAAGTCGCTTACTGGACGTCCTGTTTGGTAATCGCCGCTGTACTCGCGGTCTTTCGTACGGTCGTCTTTCTTTTGCCCGTCTCTTTCCTCAAAAGACCTTCACCGCAAAAATGGCGAAACTCGGTGTTCTGGTGACCAACGGACCCAAGGCTGTGGGATTCGACAAGAACAAGTACACGGCTGAAATGGTTGTGCACAGTGATGCATTTTACAAGCATCTCGGCGACGGTCCTCTTTGCACGTCATGGGAGACACGTACATGGTAAGTTGCAGACTTCTCTAAAATGAAAAAAACCGTTTTCGAGTTGTTTTTCTCAATCGACTTCCCTTTACTACAATGAATGACAATGTATTACCACAGGATGGACTCTGGACCGATTTTGACGAAACCAAGGTGCAAGAAGCCATCCTTTTGAAGGCGCCGATGCGAAGTCACCCTATGGGGCCATTGTGGGAGTGGAATCATGTCGCTCGTAATCAGCAGACCGTTAAATTGAGCAAACGTGTCGCCGAAGAGCACTACGATCTCGGAAATGACTTGTATGCCGCTTTCTTGGACGAGACAATGACCTACACGTGTGCTTACTGGACGCCCAACACCCGTACTCTCAAGGATGCGCAGATCGCCAAGCTCGACCTCATTGCTCGCAAACTCAAACTCAAACCTGGAATGAAGGTTCTCGAGATCGGTTGTGGTTTGGAGGTGCCGCCAAGTTTATGGCAGAGAACTATGGTGTTTCCGTTGTGGGTACAACATCTCGGTCGAGCAGGTCAAGATCGCCCGTGAGCGCACCAAGCACTTGCCTGTCGAAATCCGTGTCGAAGACTACCGCAACGCCAACGAGAAGTTCGATCGTATCTTTTCTGTAGGATTCTTTGAAGCCGTCGGATCTCACAACTTTCGCAAGTATTTTGAAGTTTGTGATCGGTGTTTGAAAACGATGGTATCATGTTGCTGCACACCATTACACCCAGTACGAAACGCATGCTCCGCGCCGTGGCTGGCTGAACAGGTACATTTTTTCCGGGCGGTGAATTGCCCTTCACGTCACGAATTGGTGACGGAGGCCGATCCCATGTTCCGCGCCGTCAAGACATGCACAACATGGGTGACTCGTATGCCAAAACCCTGAAAGTGTGGAACGACAACTTCAACAAGGTATGGCCGGAATTGAAGCCAAAATACGACTCTTACTTCGGCGGAAAGTTCAAGCTGCTGGAACAATTACTTGCAGGTCTGCAAAGCCTGTTTCGATGCGGGCTCTGTCAGTCTGATTCAGGTTGTCTACACTCGCTGACGGAGTCAAGGGAGGTTACATATGCGAACGCTAGGCAATAATTTTTGCGTGGAAGCACGCAAATAATGCCATTATAGAATAATTGCATTCCTCCGCTTGTATGTGTGAGTTGTCTGTACGCTGTAGCTCGCAAGGTATTGTCGCTTTTAAAAGACGAAGCGCGAATAGTATGCTACCTTGCATGTATGTGAACGAAGGAAGCATTAGCAGAGTTCGAGGCCATATCTCTGAACGAGTTCAACCATCGTTCACCGACTTAATAGTATCATTTTTCATTCTTTCCTAACAAGGTGTTTTCTACGAGCCTCGAGACAGTTGCTGTTATGTCTCCAGCAAGAATCTTGGAAATGCACGCCGAGCTCATTGCAAAGCAAACAATGACGACGAAGAAAGGAGCGTATGAATAATAATCGAAATCGGAATTTCGGAGTTGACGAGTGCCGTGCGTCTTTGAAATCCGTACACTTTTACAGAGGGATGGGTCATGGTACGACGTACAATAATCGAGTTAGTCGAAAAAAATAGCAGGAATCGTTGTGCCAATTGTTGCACTTTTGTACGGTATTGCGCGAAGCGCGAATTGTTCGCGGGTCGCGCCTGCGCTCTGCAAATCGCTAAAAAAAAGAACGTCGGCATTTCCTCATAGACGAAGGCATAGTTTTTCTTTGCGTCTTTTAATTCATTCGAGAACTTCTCTTCTTTATCATCATGTTGAAAACAATTGCTCATGAGGTCGCCTTCTGGACGTCCTGTATGGTAATTGCCGCCGCTCTCGCGGTCTTTCGCACGGTCGTTTTCCTTTTGCCCGTTTCCTTTCTCAAGAAAGTCTTTGCCGCCAAAATGGCGAAACTCGGTGTTCTTGTCACCAACGGGCCCAAAGCTGTCGGTTTCGACAAGAACAAGTACAAGGCCGAGATGGTCGTCCACAGTGATGCATTCTACAAGCATTTGGGCGACGGTCCTTTGTTGCACGTTATGGGGACACTTACATGGTAAGTCGTCTGGATTCCGTCTGTGAACCTTTTCTCGTTCATTGAACTCTCTCTAACATTAGAATGTGCTATTCAACGACAGGATGGACTCTGGACCGATTTTGACGAAACCAAGGTTCAAGAAGCCATCATCCTTGGTGAGCCTGTGCGCAATCATCCTATGGGTTCCCTGTGGGAGTGGAATCATGTCGCTCGTAATCAGCAGACCGTCAAATTGAGCAAACGTGTCGCCGAAGAGCACTACGATCTCGGAAATGACTTGTATGCTGCGTTCCTGGACGAGACAATGACCTACACGTGTGCTTACTGGACGCCCAACACACGTACGCTCAAGGACGCTCAGATTGCCAAACTCGATCTTATCGCCCGCAAACTCAAACTCAAACCTGGAATGAAAGTGTTGGAGATTGGTTGTGGTTTTGGAGGTGCCGCCAAGTTTATGGCAGAGAACTATGGTGTTTCCGTTGTAGGGTACAACATCTCGGTCGAGCAGGTCAAGATCGCCCGTGAGCGCACCAAGCACTTGCCTGTCGAAATCCGTGTCGAAGATTACCGCAACGCAAACGAGAAGTTCGATCGTATCTTTTCTGTAGGATTCTTGAAGCCGTCGGATCTCACAACTTTCGCAAGTACTTTCAAGTTTGTGATCGGTGCTTGAAGGACGATGGTATCATGTTGTTGCACACCATTACAACCAGTACCACTCGCATGATTCGTGCCGGTGCTTGGTTGAACAAGTACATTTTCCGGCGGTGAATTGCCCTTTACGTACGAATTGGTGACGGAGGCCGATCCCATGTTCCGCGTCGAAGACATGCACAATATGGGTGACTCGTATGCCAAGACGTTGAAGGTGTGGAACGATAACTTCAACAAGGCG
Organism: Fistulifera pelliculosa; assembly: GCA_026008555.1. Classification (NCBI taxonomy): domain Eukaryota; phylum Bacillariophyta; class Bacillariophyceae; order Naviculales; family Stauroneidaceae; genus Fistulifera; species Fistulifera pelliculosa. The sequence goes on along the minus strand of BROJ01000197.1, from coordinate 42,838 downwards.
TGGCCCGAACTCAAGCCCAAGTATGACTCTTACTTTGGTGGCAAGTTCAAGCGCTGCTGGAACAATTACTTGCAGGTCTGCAAAGCAGGTTTTGATGCTGGTTGCGTCAGTTTGATTCAAGTCGTTTACACGCGCGACGGAGTCAAGGGAGGATACATTTGCGAACGTTAAATAATCATTATCAAGCGTCTTTCTATGAAACAGAAATATTGGTCGATTTGCTTTCAAATGTGCTTTGTACTCGTCTAAAATTGACCCTAGCTGTCGTACAGCGTATCGTGGCTGTCTGGTGGTCGGTCGCTGGAAAAGAACTAACAAAGTCTTTTTTCCACCTCACTCACTCGTGCGGATTATTTTTTCTTTGTTGCGGCTCTGTTATTTTAATGCAAGTCAAGTTGCTTATATTCGATTTGTCTCGTTCTTTTATGGTTTTATCAGTACCGCGTTTCATTTGAAAGCCATGTGGAAAGCTCTTACTTTATCATCAGCAGGCCGACAAGGCGCTTCATTCGCGAGGCGCCGCTTCTCCAACAACAATCATTCGAAATTACCCGACAACGTGACACCCGAACAAGTGCAAGCCTATTTGCGTCAAGCCAACGCGACGATGGAACAGTATCATTACACACGCGAATTGGCCCGACAGGAAAATTGCCCAACAAGAATGCGCATTACGGACCCGGCGGCGCCGACTCGACGGGCACGATGCAATTGGGGATTGTAGCTTTCTTTTGATTGCCTTTTCGTGCACACCGCTGATTGGGAAAAAGATGGCGCAGGATCCCGAGTTTCGAGCCAAATTCTCATGGTACGATTACACGGTACGCAAACCGGATGCGCCGTGGACGCGACAAGAATTGCACGAACAAATGTTGGCCGTCGAAAAGGAATTGCGAGATCGGGCCATTCAGGGGATTTTGACAAGGACAAGTTGGAGGCTTTGCAACGCAATTTCCGGAAATTGGACGGTGGTGAACAGGACTATCCTTCGGCGTGGGATCGCATTCATCCTGGATTAGAGCAAGGAGAAAAGCTCAATGAAGATGATTGATAATAGGAACTAAGTTCAGGGTTCTAGGTTGAGAACGAATGCCCATTTACACGCGCTACGCAGCCTAGATTGAGCAAATGATAGCTATTCTAGTTCATATTATATTTTAATACGATCAATCATCGTCCAAGTCGTCCAAATCATCGTCATCGTGTAAAACAAATCTTGATTCACATGCTCGGCTAATTGCTCGACTTTGGCTTCCGCTACAACCGCAACGTCATCATCCTCATCACGATCCACAAAGAGCTCCTTCTTGTATTCATACAGGTCACGCCCCGACAAAACCGACAATCCTTTGCCGCCTTTCTTCTTTTGAATTCTTGTTCAATCGTCTTTTGTACCGCTTCGGCTTTTTGCTTTCGTTTCCGTTCTTTCCACGCCGCAAACGTTTCCGGCGTGACGGGTGTCCCCTTGCCCTGCAATTGTTTCATTTTGTCTTGTCGCTGCTGTTCAATTTCGTCTTCCAACGTGGGCACATAGTTCGGATTGTCCTGTTTGAGTTTTTCCGACATTTCCTGTGCGTCCATTTGGTACATTAATTTCATGGCCCGACTCGTTGACGATGTTTTGGCCGTGTCGTCATTGTGATCCCGACCTTTGGCTTCGACTTTGGCGGCACTGGGTTGATTCGTTTTCTTTTGCACGGCCAAGAGGGCAGCACCAAAGAGGGCGTCCTGCTCTTCCTTTGCGGCCTTTTGCGGGCCTTCATTTCTTCCTTGTGCTGTTTGCGCTGTTCTTCTAATTTTCGTAATTTGGGATCGCCTGAATTCATGATTCCTTTTGAATGCTTTCGACTTGTTGTTGTACTTTTTTGGATTTGCTCTTGTTTTTCAAGCCAAAGGTTTTGTCTTCAATGGCTTTTTGTTTCTGCTTTTGCAGTGCCTTTTGGAGACGGCGGGTTCATTTTTCTTGGGCATTGTGAATGTGTGTAGATATGATACTTGAATGAAAAGGAGGAATGAAATTATGATGAACTAACTACAAACTACAGCAAGCCACCACCTCTCCTCTCGGCGTTTTATTGTTGTGTTTCACAAAGTTGGAGCGTCCCGAATAGTTCAAAGGGAACCACAAAACGAGAAAACACAGGGGCGACAGCAAGACGCAATGAGCGCTATCCATAATCTTCATGAGACTTCATACACTTTGCGGCGTCGCATACAGTCCTCTCGGATCTTCGGACCGAACGGAATACGCAGGCCAAAAAAGTAGCTGTTGCTACAGAGGGTCATGCTTGCATGAATCAATCGTCGAGGTGTGCCGTCTGTCGTCTGCAAGAATCATTGCTGCCGCCCTTTTCTCGCGTGTCATTTTCCTGAAGATACTACAGCAGACGAACCTTGTTTCCAACTTCCAGCGAACAATAAGGCGTTCATCATTTATTTTCTTTTGCATGAATTTGCTGATTTCCTGAAAACACAATGTACCAGAATGTCGACTGATGTGCCGGCTTCGGCTGGTCTTCGCTTGATAATGAGTTTGCAATATGATGTGGCTTGGTTGCTGCGGTCGCTTCTCGAAGTAATGCGGGTGGTCGTCGATGTTGTAAGGCCAGATCATTCATGAACAAACAAATCAGCATTCAAAAGCTAACCACTGGCTATACAGGGGTACTTGTCGATACTGCCGTGTCTCTAGACAAAAATTGACGCGCCTCTTTTTGCGTCTTGGTAACTCTGCCAATTGGTTCGAAAGCTGCATTCCTACATGCGAGGGCCGCCCATTTCGTTGCCCGCGAAATGTTGAATTAGACCCGCCACTGGTTGCGCGAAGCATCCCTGACTGTAAAATGCGAAGCGGGCACGTTTTAAATTGTGTGAACATGTTTGATAGTGTCCTAATTGCTTGATCAGCTTTCGGTCGTCGGCCCTTGACATAAGTATTTTTGAGGCTATTCGAGGAAATGTAAGGGTCTAGAGCACCGTTATTTCATCGAGCATTCGCCATGCACAAAACTTACAACGATAGAGCGCAAACGCAACTCAACTACCCACTAAACAGAAATATAAACTGATATGCAGTAATAAACCATCTTAAAATACGACCGTCGACAACCCGCGATGATTGTTGGCTTGAATGAAAGAAGTCATGTCAGAAACGGTTGGACGAGTCGCGCTCAAATCAATCACCGTCCATTGTCTTAGGCTCATCAACAGCCATAATGCTTGCATCATAACAAATCGTTCGTTCTTGTCCTCAACATTTTGCTTCTCTCGCTGGAAAATATTGACATCGGATGTCGATAACTTGTTTTTTATGGATAAAGTCGTGCTTTGGTGCAAATTGGAGCGCAAGACGTCCTTAGTGTTGCAAAAGCGGTTTTCTCAACACTTGTGCGACACGCGGCAATCAACGTTGTGTCGTCTCTTGATCAGCAATCAGCTTCACAATAGAATACAAGTATTAACACGAATAGATTCTGATATAACGAGGAAGCGATAAACTTAACTCTTACACCGGGATTGTTTCGAGAGAATGAGCGCTCGAAACCTCCCTTGGCCACATCGGCCCAAGTTACTCGCTTACTAATAATTTCGTTTCGGTTCGTCTTCGCGGCACCTCCGCGGACTACTCCGTTCACGTTTTCTTCATAGATGGATGCGCGCTCGTCACGACCTCCTCCATCACTACTTCCAACACGCTCCTCGGTCGAGGAAGCATCAATCTCTGGACCATCTTCCGCTAGGGTGCTGACGTGTTTGTATCCGAGCACCACGTCTCTGAGCTTATAGAATAATTGTCCTGCAAGGGCTTGGTAAAGAAATCGGCTATCATCTGCAACGTAGGGCAATGGCGGATTTCAATCCCTTCTGTCTTGACTCGGTCTTTCAAAAAAAAATATCGGATGTCGATGTGTCTGGACTTTGGTCCCGCGGACATGCGCCCGTTCTTCTCCAACCTGATAGCACTCGTTATCCTGGTGAAACACATTCTCCGTAATGTCGTAGCCCTGTCCTTCCATAAACATGCGCATCCAAATTGTATTGGCAAGATAATCGCTCACACCAACGAAGTTCGGCCTCGGTCGAACTTTTCGTGTTCAGTTTCTGCTTAATCGACTTGCACACGATGCCTCCAGTACCGAAGACATAACTCCACCGGTATGACTGCGCATGTCCGGGTGGGTCGCGTATGATGCATCAACCCACGTTGCAATTTTCCCAGGTCATCGGCACCCACCGTGTAGACAAGATCAAGCGTTCGTTGATGTACTTGAGGAGGCGGCGCAACTTCGATTCGTCTTCGTCAGTACACTTCGAGACGCGGGTACACAAGAAACAGACAGGGAGAAGAATGTCCATACGGGCGCGCATAGACACATACAGCAGTTTCGCCGACGTGCTGTGAAACACCTCGCTCGTGATTTGCTCAGAAGGGGCGAATTCTCATCAACCTCGAACAGGGATTTTTTCGCGGGGTCTGCGCCGTGCGCACTATTCCGTCCGGATCCGGCAATGGCGTCCTTCAGATGTTCCTTCATTGTGATGGTGGCCGTGCCGTCGCCGTTGTACCGGATGCGCATGCCTAGAAACTCGTGTTCGTTCCCGCGACACGGACATTTTCCCAAACTTCGTTTCGATGGCTTCTATCACGCTGGTGACGACTGCGGGGTCGCGATGCGATATCTTTGTGTCGTCGACGTACCACGCGATGGTGCACTGGTTGCCCTCGATCATGGCGTTTGCCACGCACTGGTCGTACGGGTTCAGCTCGAAACCCATGCCTGTCGACTAAAGTACTGGAGAACAGATTGTACCACAAGAGGGCGGACTTGACACAGCCATAGAGAGCCTTGTGTAGTCGGACATAAAGCACCTTCTGTCCTCTCGCTGACCACGTATTCCGTGTACATCGGGTCCATTTCACAGATGATGTCGACCGCCTTCCCGGCGAATTTCATAATCACAAGATCGTCCATGTGGGCTTTCAGGTATGCCCCGACGACGCCGGCCACTGCAGAATCGCGGTTCTCTTTGGCGTCGATAATAATGGTAGCGAGCAAGGCGTCAAAGCCCACGGTCGGGGGACGCAGTTTCGGATTTCGTAAAGGGTAATGCGTTGGGGTCTGCCGTCGGCTACCGTTTCTGCCTTTCAAAGACCCGTCAGCGCTTCTCCTTGACCAGGTTGATGGCACGGCGCGCTCCTTTCGTTGTTCGTGGGTGAGGGTGTGTGCGTGCATGGGGGCGAACACCGACATGTCCTTCAGTTGCGCAAACTCGCAGCAGGGCCTCTTCTGCGGTCTTTCCGTGTTTGCGGAGCGCCGCTTTCGGACATCTGGGTCAGTAATGCGTGTGCGAAAACTATGCGCGTCTGACATTGTCGGTAACGGTGGGATGCGCGACGGCATCGACTGCCATCTGCATTAGCTGCACAGGGGAAAATAGGACTTGGAGCTGTGGGGCTCATCGATGGCCTCGGCAAATCGGGTCCCATCGGCCGCGTGGTGCGCGCAAGTTGTATCCCGATCGGTGGAGTCCCGGTTCGGCACCGGGTTAACGGGTTCGTCGCCGCCATCGACAGTCTCGGCAGTCTCGCAGCAATCGCTGGCGTGTCGGCATCGTCGTGTGCGTCAAAAAAAAAAACAGCCAGCGTCAGCGTCGTCGTCGGCGTCGGGATGCGCTCCTGGTTCGTCGTCCGCTCCTAGTTCTGCCTGCGCTCCTAGTTCTGCCTGCCTCTCCTAGTTCTGCTGCATCGGCGGGATTCGCTCCTGGGCCCAGGGAAAGAGGATGGGGTCAACTACCGGCGGGCGGCGAGAATTCAAGTTCGTGGGGTTCGATGGGGAGAAAATTGTTGTCTAAATCGTCATCGGAAAGGCTTCCGAGGGCGAGTCGTGTCAGTCGTATTCGAGTCGTCGATGGGCATGTCAGGGCGCCGACAACGAGTCCGAATCTTGGACCAGGGGCGGCCTTCGTGCAGGGCGATAGCGGCTTCGACGGGCAATGGCGGTGTCGGTCATGGGTATAACGGTCCAGGAATGACGAATGACGCGCGTTCGCCAGTGGCGAGAGAAAATAGTAATCACCATTTGTGTTACCGGTAGGCCGGAGAGCAATGGCGCCAAGAGTGCGGGCACGGATGGTGTTGGACGGCGTGTTGTCCTCGAAAATTTGGACGACGTCGTGCCAAACTCGGCGAAATCGAGTGGAAGCTAACAAGACCGCTGCCAGTGACGATGTTACTGGGGCTGAGGGTATCAGACACACCGTTCTTGCGGGAAACATGTTCAAACATTCAGTGACGGCGTGCGACGAAGTTCCTGGATGAGTACCTTGGGAGGCGCTTGAACGGAAGCCCGTGCGCACGCCGGAACGGAGGCGGTCCTTGACTGTTTGGATCGACCGCTCGACTTCAGGGACGTGGCTGTCGGGAGCCGGTACATCAAGCATGACCGGGAGAAGTTCCGCGCGGATGCATTCAAAGCATGGTCGGCATGATAATCGTGGACGACGAAACCGCGCACGCGAGTAGAGGTGCACGCTGCGAAAGTTTCGGCGAGAATCGTTTTCTTGGTGAGGTCTGGGACAGGCGTCACGGTGCGCGAAACCGATGTCGCGAGATCGAAAGTGGAAGAAGGGCAGACCTTGGACAAAGAAGAAATCGGCGCAGAGCGTGGCGCCACGCCACGGTGGTGGTCGAGATCGATCGGAAGGAATGGGACGCGGAAGGGAAGGAGGCGTCGCTGCGGCCTGGGCAGCCTGGCAGCGTGGTGCCCTTGATGGTGGCGATGTCCGGACCGTAGATGAAAAAAGCACGCCGCGTCATCAACGGTGACTGGACAGTCACGAATCAAGTTGCAAGCCAGCATCAAGATCGACGCTCAAACTCGGTCCACGAGGGACGGCCGATTCGCCGATAGAGTGCGCGGGCAGCATCGGCAGCGTCGTTTGCTGACGAGTAAAAAACTTCTTTGAGAGGCTACGGTTTGCAGGAGCGGTAGGCGAAACAGTGGAGTTATCGTTAGGGCTAAAACGTACAGGCCACACGGATGCTCAACGAATTTCATGAGTGAACCATCCTTGCGATGTAGGATCATGGCGGTTCGGCGGATGTGTCCATGGTGACCGTGCAGACACGCTGGCGGCGGCGGAAGAGATGATGTTGGCAATGGAAGCAGGGTTGTACCACACAGGTCCAAAGTTCGGAAATCGCCGATGAGACGAGACTCTTGCTGTCCGCCGTTCGTCGCGGCGAGCAAGCAGGAGGCGGCCGCTGTTGCGAATGTTGGAAAAGGTAACTTCGGGTTGCGAAAAAACAGAGACTGTTGACTGGGAGTCGAGAAGGATCCACGCAGGTCAATGAAACCGACGGCGGATTGGGTGAGCACGCACTGCGTGCTGGGTGAACGTTGTGCCCAGTTCGGTGGGGTGTCCAATGCGAAGAGGAGAAGATCACGGGCAGACATCGGCGTAGTGGCCCTTCTGGCTGCACTGCGACAGGTAACGTTCGGGAACAAATTTCCGTTGGACCCGGGACCGGTGCAGTCTGCACAAAGGTCATGGCGGATGCCTGGCGAAATGCAGCGGGGCGTCGGAAGCGGCGGCTGGAAGCGGAAGGCTGGGACGCCGCTGGGTGGCAGCGGGCATGGGGCTGGTAGTTCGTGAGGAGGTAGTATGCGGCGGTCAGGCTCTTGGGGTAGTTGTCTGTCTTCATGATGAACGCGTTTGCCAGTTCCTTCTGGAGGGGGGCCGTAGCTGGCTGTCAGCGTTCCGCGAGGATGGTTCCGAGGTTCGTTCGCTCATGGGCTGCGGCGGCAGTGGGGGCAGGCTCACCAGCGGTGAGAATAGGGTCTCCGCAACAGTGCCTCCGTGAGGCCGAGAACCTCGGCCAGGGCACGCAGGTTGTCAGCGTATGTTTCGAGCGGTCGTCTGGCTTCTGACGGCAGTTGAGCATCTGGGTGCAGCGACGCAATGAGCTGGCGACAACAGCGGAAACGAGTGGCATCGAACTGGTATGCCAGGTCCTTGATGTTCGGAGGAACCAATGACAGTCCTTCTGCTGCTCGGCAGCGGCAAAACCGTCCAGAGCCCGGAGCTGCGACTTCATGGCTTCACTGCACTGCGCCCAGATGGCCAGGTGCAGAGTGGTGAGGCTGTTCGTCAGGGCTTCATTGTGACGAACGAAGGAGGCGTTCGCCGTCTTCCAGTCCTCAAACTCGAATGGGTATTCGGCTGAGTCGCGGTGATGCGGTGGGGCGTTCGGGGCGGTGAGAGTGACGGCAGTGATCTCGGCGCTGAAGAGGCAGGTCGGCGGATAGGTACACTTGATGGTCACCCATGTCTTGATCATGGCGACGGTGTCTTTGAACTGTGGGCGCGAAGGCCGTTCACCGTGGCACTCAAAATAGTGCGGTCCAATCTCCGGGATGGCGGATTTGGGGAAAAGTTCTTGAGTGGCCGCCAGGCCAGAGGCCTGGTTCCCTTTCCTCTCCTCCTGTTTCGCCACCGCGCTGCTACGGCCAGCTTCACGCTGGTAGGCGCTAGGCGCTGGGTCGGGAGAAGGACTCATGTTACAACGGCTGGAGGTAACGTGCGAGGCGCCACGTGTTGATGCCGTTCTCGGTGCGAAGGCGATCGATCGCCGACGATGCTAACGACCGTTGCACGCGCCTGTAGGCCTCGATCGAGCGATTCCAAGGCCGGTCCAGGAGGCAGGGCGTCTCACCGTGTTGGTGATGCGGACGCGATCGCCGATGGCAAGAAGGCGTGAGGATTCGGCAGCGGTCGGTCGCCGATTTGCTGGATCCGTCTGAGGATCCGGTCCTCCTGGATTCGAGCTGCTGAAGCTCTGCAAGTAGCGCTGATAAATCTTCTTCACCTGTGGAAGAAGAATTACGCATGCAGGTTAGAGCAACGAATGTCGGATGATAGAAACAAAGGAAACAAGAACGAAAGCACAAAGCTTTCTCTCGAAACAATGTTGTAAAAGCGGTTTTCTCAACACTTGTGCGACACGCGGCAATCAACGTTGTGTCGTCTCTTGATCAGCAATCAGCTTCACAATAGAATACAAGTATTAACACGAATAGATTCTGATATAACGAGGAAGCGATAAACTTAACTCTTACACCGGGATTGTTTCGAGAGAATGAGCGCTCTCGAAACCTCCCTTGGCCACATCGGCCCAAGTTACTCGCTTACTAATAATTTCGTTTCGGTTCGTCTTCGCGGCACCTCCGCGGACTACTCCGTTCACGTTTTCTTCATAGATGGATGCGCGCTCGTCACGACCTCCTCCATCACTACTTCCAACACTTAGAAGACCACAAACGATAAAACACTGGGCGCATGGCTGAGAGGGCTACTACCGGTAGTAGAGATGAGGCATAGCGAGACCTACTGGTACTGAAGCCAAAAAACCTGATACGACGATTTTCGGTTTCCTAATTCCCCTGATTTCCTGTCATCTGTCATGTCTATGGTCGATGACCGATGACCGATGACAAACAAGGAAAAAACACCTATGACAGATCATACTACAGTAAAATTGATAGAGCCCGTTTGCGATAGACTGGTGACAGGTGTACCTGGCACAATCCATGTCGTGTTTCTGCGATGGAAGGAAAGGAATGGTACATCACGAGAGTGTTCGATTTATTTCGTCCGCATCCTCGAACAATTTCTAAGGACGCAGATTTGAACATTGAACATGGCATTCAACATTCAATTTACATAGAAAGGAAAAGCGTTGGGGATTTTACTGCGATTCAGAAAGAGCCCGACACCCGAAGGCAAACTTGAAATAGGCAAAACACATGCAATTATTCTGCACGCACCCGCACTCACAAACCACAAAACCGACCAACAACGAAACAAAAAAATTCCCCAAAATCCACATCTCGATCGTCCAAACCGAAACACAACAAACGAAGTACTCGAAAAGACGCACCATGTTACGACCAGCAACACCTGCAGAGCGATCTATCAGAAGAAAGCGATGGCTGCTGACTTGGAAGAAATGGGTTTTGTCGCAAACTGTCGGAGGCCGTCTCCACTTTCCTTGTTGCTCTGGTCGGTCGGCTCCGTTTTACTGTGGGCGCTGACAGATCCTCAATCATGCGTTCATAGCATATCTGCCCTTTTGTTGTTGGCATGTATCTTGTTTTGCATTTTTTGCTCAAACAAAGCACCAACGCAAGGTCGCTACATTCCATTGCTATTCAATGAAGCCGTCGTGCTTCGATACTACTTGTCGCCTGGATTGGAATCACGCTTCACGTGTTCGAACCCGGGAGAGGATTTACCTATTATACTTCAGCATTTACGTCAGCGCGTCGCCAGCATGGTAAAGTCAATCCTTGGTTGTGTGGATTTTTGAAAACGAATTATGGCATTCCGTCTATTTGGATTGACGAGGCATCGGCCGACATTTCGCGTTTGCTCCATGAAATTCGAGTCGATGACCCCAATAACTGGAACAGGCCCTCACGCAATATACATCGGTCGAAGTGGGAGCCAACATTCTCAATACCAACCAACCCTTTGTCAAAATTTGCGTCGTGTACTCGCCCAACAGTCTGGACTATTATGTGACGGTGTGCGTCACGCATATGGTCGGTGAACCGAATTTGCTGTACAAGCTTTGGGGCATGCTCGCACCGGATGCTGCAATTGTGCCGCTTTGGGTGGATCGGCATCATTCGTACAAGAAGCATCCCTTGACGGCATTGAAGGGAGCGGCTCGCCGCAAATTCTTGTATTACTTTCTTCTCAGTCAAGGTAGTATTTTTCGGACGCTCCTTTTGGACATCGGCGTTTCAACGACAATCCACCGCCCGTCATGCATCGGAGATATGTTGATAAGGAATGGGCGGACGCACATAAAGAAGGGTACCGAAAGCGGCGGTCGGAGAACGACGGATCTCCCACTTACATTTCGACACAAGACGTCTTGACGACTTGGTTCTTTTCGCAATTGAAACCCTCTTGTGTTTGCGTGGCCTACTCGTTGCATAATCGGGTAGAGCGTGTTACTATGCAGCACATGGGAAATTATTTGGAAGCTTTGGTCTTGTTTCCCGACGAATACAGTAATCCGGGTCACGTTCGGAGGGCCGTCGCTTCGGCGGGCGAATGGGCACCGGTCGCAATTGTCCCGGTTTGTCAGACTATTCTGCTGGATTGGTTACGGGGTGGCATTCTCGCTATGTTGACTTGGATTTGCCACGGAGTGTTCGGCAAACGCATTTGCCATTACGAGGCGCCATGTTTACGGGCATGGTTCCCCGCGTCTTGCCGTGCATGTGCGTCTTTCGTACTTCTCGCGATCAGTATGCCGTTCTGACGTTATCTCAAGACGAATTGATCAATACATCGGCCTTAGGCGAACCCGTGAAAGTATAAGAGGTGTGAATTTTGTCCCGATGTTCGCCGTCTATATGCGATCTGCTACGCTGAAACTTGAAATTTGGCGCATGAACATGCCGGCCATGATGTGGCTGCTCTTTCATTCAAGTTTTCTTATTCATAGCGAAGTGCTCGTCTTCCATGTACCTCTTTTATGTTGGTGAATCGATTCCGGATGACAGGAAAACAGCCCGGACTAGTCTCCCTAATCGATGCCATGTCATCGGCATTGAAACCTCCAAGTGAAACAAAAGCCTTCTAAAAACATTGTAAATGCGCTAGATGAAGACTACGAAACGATGGCAGCACTTCACATCTATTTGTGAGCTACTTTCTTTGCAGCGCGTGGAGGCTGAATTCTCGCTTTACGTTTCATGGAATCTACAATGCCCGCAGTATCCACATCATCCACGTTCACATTATGAAGAAACTCGCACAGCGCATTCATGTGATCTGCAAGCAACAGCTCCATGTGCTGGAAGTTTTACAAGTGCGTTCAACCAATGCCAATGCAACCAGCATTGGGCGCAAGGAAGTTGACTCCTCGTTCATAAGCGTTGCCGACCCATTATAAGCGGCATTCTCGGCATAGAGCTTGTCGATGGTCGCCCCGTTGGTGCACTTTTTTGTCAAACGAATTCACAACTGTGATGTTTCGGTTGCGCGAGAGCAACTGTTCTAGGCAGCAAAAGTCGAATCGGAATCTGTCGTTTTATCTTTCTTTCCACCGTCTCGAGCGTATCGACATAGTCTTCTTCCCTTGACTCGAACTCCGAAGTAGTTTTCTCGAAAAAAGACACAAATCGATGGGATATAGGGTCTTGTTGCTAGAGAACAACCGACTGCTCAGCATCGTAGGTGCCCGTCTGCAAATCGGATTGGCGTCCAAAATCTGATCGAGCTGGTTTGGATGAAGGGGCGGGTAAACTCGAACGTCGTCATCTACGATCACTGCTGTATGCGCATTTCCCGAGCGCTGGAGAGACCAGAAACACGTGACTGTTTCTGCAAATAGCAGCATCTGTTTTGCCATATAAATCGTAAAAAGTCCAGGCAGTCATGCTCGCCAAGATGCATTACTTCAAAGCAAACACGTTCTCGCGCCAAATAGAGATTTTAGAATATCTCTTTGCTAATCAAACTCGTCGAGTTGAGAGTCGGTTCTCGCGTGAGTCGATGCATGGGAAAACCGTCTTCTACCATTTTGACGAAAGGCCTTTTGTTCTGAGGAAAGACGGTTTTCGGGAATGCGTTGCAGCAAAAGATGTTGCCTTTTCTTCTTCCATTTTCTTTAGAAACAGTAAATAAGAATCAATCAATCAACAATGACAGTAAGGTCGTACGGTAAAGCTTTCCGCAAGTGACGAGAGAGCGAGCGAGAGCGGAGGTGTGATGCGAGGAGGACGCACTCTTGTTTTGGGGTGGTCGCTCCCGCGCTTCGACGAAAGCAGGAACGATCACCGCTAAGATATTAACACGCACTCCAAATACGGTCTCATCAAAACCTCATCCTTATGATGAGTTGTTTGCCAGCCTCCTATTTTTTCGTGTCATTTTCCTCCAGCATCGCATCCTGTTTTATCTCGAGAAAGATTCGTTTGAATAAAATTATGTTGTCTGGACTCCTGAATTTGGACATCAGCCTTCGTACTGGCGAATCGTAAGCAAAGTCCCGGATCTGTTGATTTGCTATAAAAAAAGACATCAAGTCGGCGGCACAATTCGAACTGGCTGCGGGGCTTCGAGAAGAAATTGAATGAATGAATCATCATACGTTACCATGAGCTCGTGTTCAATTTGGAGTTTACCACGCATCGTTCGGCGAACTCGTGCATGTGCGTCTTCCCGGCTTAACGAGATCAGTATGCTGTTCTGACGTTTGATCTCAAAACGAAGTTGATGAATAGATCGCCCTTGGGAATGTGGAAGTCCTGCGACGGGGTTTTGTGCCATTTTTATAAAGGCAAACTATAAACTGCAAAGCCCAGAACGGCACATGTTCCGCTTGGTTTGGGTCATCCTCTCGGGTTGTTTGCAATGATTTGATAGAAAAGACTAATGATAGAAGGGATTCACAGCAGTGGTAAAACAAACAACGGTTGTTGGCATCATTATACAATGTGTACACTATCAGAGATTGGATCGGATTGGTTGTTCTGGGCCTTTCAAAATGATTCGACAATCCGCAACGGTGGCTCCTTGACCTTCTCCGTGCACCAAGAGAGGATTGATATCCAACTCTTGTATCTCGGGATGATTCGTTACCATATCCGACAGCGAAACCAATAACTTTTCGATTGTCTCAATGTCGGAAGCGGGGGTACCTCGGAACTCTTTCAATAAATGATAGGCTTTGATTTTGTGCATCATACGACGGGCCTCGTTCCGTTTGATGGGTGCCAAGCGAAACGCTACATCTTTGAAAATTTCGACAAAGATTCCACCAAACCCAAACATGATCAATGGACCGAAAATGGGATATCGATTGGCACCCAGAATGACTTCACGGCCTTTTGGGGCCATTGTGGTGACAAGACAACCCTTGATTTCGGCCTTGTCGTCGTACGCTTTGGCATTGGCGACAATTTCCTCGAATCCGGCCATTACCTCGTCTCGGTCTTTCAGTTTGATCATGACACCTCCAGCGTCACTCTTGTGAATAATTTCGGGTGAAACGATTTTCAAAACGGCGGGGAACCCCATGGCTTCAGCGAGATCGGCAGCTTCTTCGGCCGTCGTGGCCAATTTGGTTTCAAAACTGGGAAACCATAGCATCGCAACAAATCCAGACCATCTATTTCACCCAAATAGGTTTGACCTCGTGCCAAGCAACTGTCGATGATTTCCTTCGCTTTCGCCTCATTGTGTTTCAGAGGAAACTGCGCCAAATGTTGTCGTTCCAACCATTTGGCATAATGCGAAAGTGCTCAAAGGCACGAGCGGCGCTCTCGGGAATTTGAAAACCGGTACACCATGCTCTTGTAAATATTTGACTCCTAGACTGACATCCAAAATGCCCATGAATACACAGAGGATCGGTTTGGCGGTGCGTTGTTTAATTGTCACGACACTTTTGGCCGTTTCCAGAACATTCGTCATGCTTTGCGGAGTCAAAATAACAATGGCACCATCCACATTGGTGTCGTGAATGACAGCCGTCAAGGCATTCTCGTAACGATCGGAACCGGCATCACCAATCACATCAACGGGATTGTGAAAGTTTGCCGTCGCCGGAAGATGTGATTTCAAAGCTTCCACCGTTTCATCACTCAGTGTCGCCAATTCGAGGCCCGAAGATATGGTCATATCGGTGGCCACAATGCCCGGTCCACCAGCGTTGGTGACAATGGCAACTTGATTGCCAGCAGGAACTTTGCGGCGGCCTTGACTGTCTTTCATTGTGAAGCAGGAGGCGAAATCGAATAAATCATTAATACTCTCCACGCGAATCATGCCGGCCTAAAATAATAACAAAGCAAGTAGAAATTTGAGTGAACAGGATACATTGCATAGACACAACACAAACGCATCAAATAGTACTTACTTGTTCGAAGATAGAGTCGTACACGGCTTCCGAACCAGCCAAAGCACCTGTATGCGACGCCGCTGCGGCAGCTCCAGCATTTGTTCGTCCAGACTTGATGACCAGAATGGGTGTAGGTCGATCACTGTAGGTAGTAATATGCTTGACCGTGTCGATAAATTCCGGCCCACTCCTACGCAGTTCTTCCAAATAAATCATAATGACTTCTGTGTCTCGGTCTTGATGCAGATAGCGCAACAAATCCAACTCATCCACATCGGCTTTGTTGCCGATACTAATAAATTTGGAAAATCCAAAATCACGGTCGGCAGCAAAGTCCAAGACGGCCGTGCACAACGCGCCGCTTTGACTAATGAACGAAATGTTGCCTGCCTTTGGCATTCGCGTCGAAAAGGAAGCATTCATGCTTTGCATTGGGTTGATGACACCAAGACAGTTGGGACCTACCACCGGAACGCCCGCGTCATGACAGAGAGCGACGATTTGATCTTCCAGGGCTCGTCCTTCGGGGCCGACTTCACGAAAACCCGCCGACACAATCACAATACCCTTGACACCTTTTTTGGAGGGCATGCTCGACCGTCTGCAGGGCCCGCTTGGGAGGCAAGATGATCATGGCTAGATCGACTGTATCCGGAATGTCGAGAATGCTGCTATATGCTTTCACGCACATGATGTGGCTTGCTGCGGGGTTGACGGGGTAGAGAACGCCGTTGAAGTGACCGTGCAGCAAGTTGGAAAAGATCGCATTTCCGACTTTTCCTTCTTGTGAGCTCGCTCCGACGACCGCGATGCTGCGGGGAGCGAAGATGGCGTCCAGTTTCATAAAGTCTTCTGGTTTCATTTTATTGTTTGTTTTTTGTTTTGGATGGTGTGGTTGGCTTTTTTTTATGCGATCGAAAGAGACTTTTTCAAAAGGATTCGAGACGAATAAGAAGCGACGATCTGTCAAGGGTTCGCATTCCGCTTTTCGTTCTACTCCGCTCGCGCACCTTTGGATGGATGACAGACGTTGCAGGTACTTTGTGAAGTTGAATGACGGAACCGAAGCCAATGAATGAGGAAGCCTTATTCTTTGTAACAAAAAGTACTGCCATATTAGGCAGAAAAAGGCCTGTTGCATTCTTCCTTCTCGTTTCATGAATCTTCCGTGTTCATTTTTCTCCTTCGTCCAAGATCTTCTTGCTTTTAAAATCCTCATCCCTCATCGTTATTCAATACAACATGCAAATAAGCTAAAGATATTTGCTGCGGGCTGTATGCTGTGAGCGAACTGTTGTGGTCAACATTCCACTTGAATATCGTCAACGAGTTGGTGGAGACAATACATTAAGTTGCGCTTCTTGCTCGTGCTCAAAAGTGTTCCACTGACGATCAATGCTATTCGCATTTGATCAGTAAGCCCGTCGTATGTAAATAATAGTTACTCAAAGCAAGCTATCCCGGCATGAGGAGCCAATTCGTCAATCGAGTAACGGTTGAAATAAATTACGGTGAATCGCCGCGAGTGAAATCTCGCTGGACATTCATCTATTGTTATCCGTGCTGTATAATTGAGTTTTGTCGATTGTAGTCTCTCGTTCATGCGCAACGCGGTTTGCAATGCCTGCGTGCATTGACAGCGCAAAGAACAAGTCCACCATTATAGCAGTTGTGACAACTCTTTAGGGTTCGGACCGCGCGCGCCTTGCTGATTCTGAAATTCATTCAAGAACGTGCCGTCAAAAGCGAGAGAAGAATCTCTATCTTGATCAACGCTGATTGATTTACAGGATTGTGCTGATTGTAGCGGCGAGTAGAGGAATTCAGGGCCGCTCCGACGATGAGCAAATAGACGTTCATCAGTAAAGTAAAATCCATCACCTGCAGCTTACACTGTTTGAAGTATACGAGAAGCGCGTATTGTCTTGTAACGTGCGATTCGCCGAGACGCTGAGAGATAGGCAACAGCAGTGCTAGTATTCTAATTTCCCGTCGAGTCACCGCTGCTCTCTCTCCAGAGGTCGAAAAAAAGCCACTATTTTGTCGTCGGATCGCTGCTGGGTGAAAAGGGGAAATCGCTCAAACGTATCCCTTCAACTCGTCGTTCTAAGGACCAGAATTGATCTTTGTAATGGAGCACAGGAAGGAACACAACCGATGTGTAACAAAGACTCATTTGAAACGAAGAGATGTTGTCGGAGCAAAACAAAATGTCGACTGGTCAGTTGGGGAGAATAACTGTCCCTAGCTTGATATTGAAGCTCCCTTCTTGACTCATTGTTTTATTTACATGTTCATGATTATAAATTAATTCGTCACTCGTGCCCGTCGTGAGTAAAATGCTTGCCTCTTAAAAGGCATGCTGTTCTTGCGGCGAGGGCAGGATTCAACATACATTGAGCGAATTAAATGATACCAAAAGCTAGTTGAAAGTCGAATGAATAAGCAACGAAATGAAAATAGCAACGAGCAAACGGAAAAGCGTGAAATTTCTGCGGAATGCGTTTTTGTGCGCAATGACAACAATGTGTGACACGTGGCTTGTCACTCCGTCACATTTACATTTGAATGAAATGAGAAGTGCTACTAGGGATGAGGTTAATCAGCTACGGTTCACCAGGATCTTATGGTTCGCTTCTAGGAAACAATGGAACTTCTAATCGAACGATTGGGACTGAAAGCAGCTCTTGCAGCCGCATGAGAAACGCACGGTTTCATGGCTTTGTTCGGTTTGGCTTCACTCTTTTATACTTCTTTTGATCATGCAATTCAGCTAACTACGTAATAGATATTCATATCAGTCAGTAGAGAATTGCCTTATCATCTATTACATTTACAATTATTTAGTTTATCAGACCGCAGAGACTCTACAACGATGGATTCGTTTGAGCAGTTGATGGAGAGAGCTATTATGAGGATTGCAGCTGGAGAGGAACCTCCGGCAGAGGCGATTCAGGCACCACCAGAAAATGCAGATGTGATTCCATATCAACCCACGAACTATCGGATTCGGATGAATTTCCAAATCCGCCACCGCCGGCGCCTCTTAATGGAATACAGGGCGTACGATTTGTTTTGGCTCAGTGTGGAATGTCAGCAGAACAGATCACACGATTCATGGGAACTCATGTTATTCGTCTTGAAGATCTTTCAGAAACGAAAGAATCAGAGATCGATGATCATATCAAGATTTTGGCAAGATTGCCAGCAAATCGAGCGGTGATCCTTGGATTGGGAGTGGGAGGAAAAGTGAAAGCAGTGGCGTCGCTTTTACATGAATATGCGAGATCGAACGACGGCATTTTAGACGCTTACAAGGTATCAATCCCAAATCTGTTTGAATGGCAGAAGGAATCACAAGTTAAAGTGGAAGGAGATGACAAGATTACTGTTACACCACCAGACAAGTTTGATTCAAAGGATTGGGTTTCGTTCAAAGATGGAATGGTGAATTATTTCCGTCAGACCAAAGGCACAAGGAAGATTCCGTTATTCTACGTTCTACGTGGCGAGGAACGCCCGAAAGGAAACTTGAGTTTCACAGAAGCGCGTATGTGGAATGCGAGATTGTCCGGTCCAGAGTACGACAGTGATAATGCACGAGTATTCCAGCAATTAGTACAAGTTTTCGAGATACTGAAGGCTGGACGTACGTTGCAGAAAAGGAATCTATGCAAGAACAAGATGGTCGGAAAGCATGGAAACGTCTTTGTTATCACTATGACGGACCACACGCAGTTGAAAAACGCATCGCACTTGCAACGAAGGAATTGGAGTCATTGTACTACAAGAACGAAGCAGTATTTCCGCTTGAACGCTACATTAATCGATTAACGAATTGTTTCAGGATTTTGGCACAAAATGGCGCAGGAAATCTGAGCGAGAAAAGTGCGAATATTTTTCCAGAACATCAATACGGCTAATGAAGGCGTCCGCATTCAAGTGGGAAATCTAGCTGGAGATGAAAATGCATGCAAGATTTTACCACAGCATCGGCAGTTCTTTTGGAGAAGATCGGGATTTTAGGTATTTTCCAAGAAAAAGGAACAATTGTTACGAATAATCGCAAGGTTGCGAAAGCAAATGCCAAGAAGAATAACTCAGGAGGAGATAGAAACAAGAAGCAGAAAGATAAAGGCAAGGGAGGTCAGCCAAAAGGTACTTTCAATCTTGAGACAAAGGATGGCAAGACACTTTGCAACGGAGTCGACGTAACAAATCCGAAGAGAACGTTTAAAAACGAGGAATGGGGAAAACTAGGAGACTATGTTCAAATCCTCAAGAAAGCGCGCAAGAATTCCGCAGTTAAAACGGGTGAAGCGCAACAAGGATCAGCAAGTAATGGCAATAAATTCGGCACTGGAGATGAGGATGATTGACGGTGTGGTGGTAGGATAGTGGCAGCGTTGAAGACACGGATGCGTAAATTAGCAAAGCTCCTTACATCGACACCAAATCCTACGACACCAAATAATCGTTCGCGTTGTGAATTAGACTCGCACGCAGATACAACATGTTTCGGTTCGAACTTCATACCAATCGAGTGGACCGATCTGACTTGTACCGTATCTCCGTACAGTGAAGACTATGAAGCCAAGACAGATGTACCAATCGCTCATGCAGCGACGGCTTATGATGATCCAGTGACAGGGGAGACTACAATTTTAATATTTTATCATGGCCTTTGGTTTGGAAGCCAACTTCAAGATTCGTTGATTAATCCAAATCAATGTCGATCCTTTGGTATCGATATTTGCGACGATCCATGGGACAAAAGCCGAACTCTCCGAATTCGAATTCCAGATGAAGGATTCGATATACCTCTCTTATTCACAGAATGTGATTTCGTTTGAAACAAGAGTTCCGACAGACGAAGAGCTTCAAACATGTTATCGGATTGACATGACTTCGAAAGTCGCATGGGATCCTGCAACGATTGGAGTACCCAAGTTGTCGCAGGAAGAGGAGGCAAAGAAGCGACTAATTGGTTCAGTCAAGATAGACCCCGCCATTGTCGACACAGAAAGCGCAATACTTCAGAACGATGAGCCCATGTTTGATATTTTATTGAACGATTGCAGTTCCGTTTATTCGGAGAAAGTTTTGACGCAGAAACTGATTGCTTCGGTCAAGATTGCTTCAGAATATGATTCAGAAATGAGTTCGAAGAATTTGGATTCAGAGGAGTCAAAGACGAAGACGATCGGCGCGATTGAAAGTGAGAGGCGTCATGCTCGAGCAACTCGGAAGAAATTTCAAAGAAATTCGGTTGTGGATTAGAAACAGCTCGAAAGACGTTGAAAGCGACGACGAATTTTGGCGTCAGGACGGCAACAGGGCCATTGATTAGAAGGTATCGAACGGATATAATGCAGACAACGCATCGTCGCCTTCGTGCAACGATATTCAACGATACGATGTTTTCAAAGACGAAAAGTTTACGTGGAAACAAGAGCGCAGAAGTATTTACTGACGGCAGTTTTGTCACAGTCAAACCAACACCGGATAAAACTAGTGAGACAGTAGCAAACGCGTTGCAAGAGTTGATACAAGAGATCGGGATACCGCAGAAAATTGTGACAGACGAAGCAAAAGAAAAGATCAATCCAAATACGAAGTGGATGAAGTACATTCGACACTACAAAATGGATTGGAGTAACACAGAACCGTACTCGCATTGGCAAAACCGAGCAGAAGACGCGATTCGAGAAGTCCGCAGAAGGTGGAAATTATTGCAACATCGTCGAACAATTCCGAAAAGACTTTGGGACTATGGTTTGACATATATCGCAGAAATCATGTCGAGGACAGTACGTTCAGGATCGGACAGGACCCCTTATGAGATCATTACCGGTGACACGCCTGATATATCGGAGTACATTGATTTTGATTTCTATGACTGGGTTTGGTACTACAACAGTCCGAATGACAAGGAATCGTCACCCGAGCTTGGGAGATGGCTTGGAGTTTCACATCGTGTTGGTTCAGGAATGTGTTATTTTGTGCTGGCGCAAAACGGTATCGTATTATCAAGATCTTCGGTTCAACCAGTAACGATACAAGAAAGACTTTCTGATTCAGTACGAAATCGGATGGAAAAGTACGATTTGGAAATAAACGGTAGATTGGCAGATGAAAAATATTTCAATGACGTCGAAATGACCGGAATTGAATTCTTGGAAGATGAAGATCCGACCGTGGAAGGCGAGACAGAAAGTCCGATGCTCGAAGCGGATGACGTTTGGGACAATAACGCATATGATCAGTATGTCAATGCAGAAATATTATTGCCAACGGGCGACGGAAGAATTCAAGGAACAGTAATAGGTCGAAAGCGAGACGCGGATGGAAAGCCGATCGGAAAACGTAATAAGATTCCAATGATGGATACAAGATTGTACGATGTCCAACTCGCAGATGGCACAACGAGAGAGCTTTTTGCGAATAATATTGCAGAATGCATGTTTTCGGAAGTCGATAGCGAAGGACGATCGTATCGCTTGCTAAAAGAGATTTCAGATCATCGGAAGGATGAATCAGCGATCGATAAAGAACATGGTACATTCAGGATGAATGGACGAGAATATAAAAAGAAGACGACCAAAGGTTGGCAGCTCTTAGTTGAATGGGAGGAAGGACATGCTGACTGGGTTCCGTTGAAAGATTTAAAAGAGTCCTATCCGATACAGGTAGCCGAGTATGCAAAGGAATAAAATTGCAGACGAACCGGCATTCGCTTGGTGGGTAAACGATGTTATCAAGAAACGAAACGCGATACTCAGCAAAGTGAAATCAAGATATTGGAAGACAACTCACAAATTTGGGATTCGTATTCCGAAACTGTGAAGGAGGCTCTGGAAATTGATGAAGCAACCGGAACGGATTATTGGCGTCGAGCAATCGAAAAAAGAAATGGGAAAGATCAGCGCAATGGGCACGTTCGAAAGGTGGGACGGCGGATCTGCAGAAGATATTCGAAGCGGAAAAGTCAAACTACCAGGATTTCGAGAGATTACTTGTCACATGGTATTTGATATCAAGATGGACGGTAAATTCACCAGAAAGGCAAGATACGTCGCTGACGGGAACAAAACAGGTGAAGTGCCGGCGCATTTGACATACTCTTCGGTCGTAACGCGAGAATCAGTCAGGATTGCATTTTGTACGCGTCACTCAATGGATTGAATATCTTGGGATGTGATGTGACGAATGCATATTTGAACGCTCCATGTAAAGAGAAAATATGGGTAGCGGCTGGACTCGAGTTTGGAGACGATTTGAGAGGAGCATGCATGATCATTCGTAAAGCGTTATACGGTCTCAAGAGTTCGGGTTACAGTTGGCGGAAGACTTTATCCGAAACCTTATCCGACATGGGATATCAGTCGACGATGGCTGACCCTGATGTGTACCGAAGGCGCAGTTGTCGATCGAGTGGCGAACATTACTACGAGTTTGTTCTCACTTACGTGGATGACATTCTATGTGTGAGTGAAAAGCCCAAAGATACGATGGACAGAATCAGTAAGATTTATGCATTGAGAGAGGAGGCAGTAGAGCCAGAACGTTATCTCGGTGCGAACATATCGAAAGTGCAGTTGGAAGACGGAAGCACAGCATGGTCGATGTCCAGTAATGATTATGTCAAAGGTGCGATTGATATTGTCAAGGGCATGCTAGCCAAGGAAGGTCGATACCTCAAAACGAAAGGCAACGATCGGCCGATGCCAGAACACTATCGTCCAGAGGAGGATACAACCCCAGAACTCGGGCCAGAATTAGCTTCCAGATATCAGCAATTGATCGGAATGTTACGATGGGCCTGCGAATTGGGAAGGGTTGACATTTTGTTGGAAACATCATTATTGTCGAGTTATTTGTGTCTACCGAGACAGGGACATCTCGAGGCAGTTTACAAAATATTTGCGTATTTGGACAATCGCAACAAGTCCAACATGATTTTCGATCCGAAAGTAATTGAACTTGATGAGCGAGCTTTTAAGAAAACCGATTGGAGCGATTCTGTTTACGGAGATGTAACGGAAGAGAAACCCCGAATGCACCTGAGCCACTTGGGAAGCCAGTACACATGACGTGTTTCGTTGATGCAAATCATGCAGGAAATACACAAACACGGCGATCGCAAACGGGATTTATCATTTATTTGAATAATGCACCGATCGATTGGTATTCGAAGAAGCAGAATACAATTGAGTCATCGACATTTGGATCGGAATTTGTGGCAATGCGAGTAGCAGTGGAGAAGATTCGAGCAATGAGATACAAGTTGCAGATGTTCGGGATCCCCATTGCAGGACCAACGTCAGTGTTGGGTGATAATGAAAGTGTTGTGAATTGCGCTTCTAAAATGGAGGCACGACTTACAAAGAAACACAATGCCATTTGCTTTCATGCAGTACGAGAAGCGTGTGCAGCCGGTTGGATTCGAGTTGGCTGGGAGCCTACAGAGACGAATATAGCGGATCTATTGACGAAAATGCTACCAACGAATAAACGGCAGCAACACATGCGGAAAATCTTTATCAAGAAAGTGAGATTCGTATTCGGCAAGAAGGACAACGATGACAGAGGCTAGTCATTGAGGAGCGCAGGTACTGTCTTCAGTTCCTCCTGTACTTCCAAAATGGTTGGGCGCTTTACAAGAAACAGGTTTGGATTGAATGTGAAATATCAGGATTCATTTAAACGTATCGACGAAATGTGAGCCACTTTGTCGACACGAGAGGAGTGAATGAAATGAGAAGTGCTACTAGGGATGAGGTTAATCAGCTACGGTTCACCAGGATCTTGTGGTTCGCTTCTAGGAAACAATGGAACTTCTAATCGAACGATTGGGACTGAAAGCAGCTCTTGCAGCCGCATGAGAAACGCACGGTTTCATGGCTTTGTTCGGTTTGGCTTCACTCTTTTTATACTTCTTTTGATCATGCAATTCAGCTAACTACGTAATAGATATTCATATCAGTCCGTAGAGAATTGCCTTATCATCTATTACATCTACAATTATTTACATTGCAGGTTTGGTCAGTTGTGGTACTACGTACTGTGACGAAAGCTGCGCTACTTTCCAACGAGGTCACAAGCGATAATACGATCCGAAATATGTGTACTAACGAAACACTACTGTCTAAATACCAAATTACTTACATATCAACATAGCATTAATTACCGTTAAACAGGCGTTAAATTTCCCGCTGGCACGATGTTTTAGCGATGATCTTCATTCGTGACAGGCAAGGGCTGGAGCAAAACGCGACCACGAAAACGCGCACAGAACAAGAACGACAGCATTTTTTTTATCCTTGCATTGCAAAACAATACAGAAAAGAATTTACAGCAAAGAATAATTATTTGAATCACACTAAAACAATGAAATCGATCGGTGATCGCCGCCTCATCACGATGAAACATCACTTGCGCAAAGCGGAGAAGAACGTCAAGTTCCGCGCTGTGAAAATCAAAGATCGCGAGCGCGCGAGCTTTCCTGCCCTGGCATCGCCGCCGTCGAAAGCGGCAATCCCACACGTACTATCGAATGAATGCGTGCATAAAATGATCTCTCGGATCAAGGAATTGTTAGATGCAAGTGCGTTCGAATCGGACGAGCTATTCAATCTCGTCGTTTCTCTCAAGACGAAATTTTCCAGCGCAAACAAAGGAGACGAGGGCGACGTCGAAACATTTTATCAAACAATCACTTCGGACGAATATTCTGTACTTGCTCGACTCATGGGGACGGGAGTTCCTCAGGGCACGCAAAGCAAGACAATGACAGTCTTTGTGGAGGTCACGTACGGTCAGTTCGCTCGTTTGCTCGTGCAATCGCAAGATGCAATGAAAGCGATTTTCATGGCGCTGAACTCTACCAGCAATGCAGTGCGCTTGCGAGCGGTCTGGTGCATTGCGAATCTAGCCGAGGACGAGAAAGTGCGCGACTATTTGCTGCTCATTCCGGATTTTGTTGCGGGACTGTAAGTGGGATTGCTTGCTGTTCTGTTGAAGCTGAGCGAATGCGTCTCATTGATTGCTCTTTTTCTTTTACAGTATTCAGAACCTCAATTTTGACTACCAAAACAAAGAAAACCATGCCTGTATCATCATTGTCCGCGATGCTTGTTGGGCCGTCAACAATATCTTTTCGGGAGACACGAAATACGCTTCCATGCTGCCATTTTGAAGCCGCTCGTAAATGCGCTGGTGTTTACAGAGATTTGTACATCCTGCGACATGGAGCAAGTCCACGCCTTGATTCGGTTTGCCTGCGTGCCCTGGAAAAGGCCATGGTCACGGCTAGCTTTGAAAACCTTGACTGCTCGCTACAAAGCAATACACAACTGATCCACTACTTGTCGCGTTGTATGCGCTTCCGGCGTGAAGCGGAGACCCAAGACATTGCCATCTCCGCGCTCAGCTGTATGCGACACTATTCGGTGGCCCAGTTTGAAAAGGAATTGTTCATTACGGACATTGCTCGCATGCTGCTCGATGAGAAGCACCGAGGAGCCGATGCTACGGTATTTCTTCAAAACTGGTGCTCGACCATGGCGTACATGATGGCGAACGGGATTTCCGAGCAGATGGAAAAGCACATTGTCACGCGAATCACCACCGGGCTATTCTCCATGACCAAGCCGGGTTACAAATGTGAAGGCGGTGATCTTCTGTGCATTGCTTGCCACGCCTTGACTGTTCTCGGTTGCTCTTTGAAAAATCCGGATCACATCAAGTCGTTCTGGACTTCGGGAGGCGGCTACGGTCTCCTACGTTCGCTGTTGTTGAATGCGGACACTGATTTGGATCTGCGGGCCCTCAGCGCACTCAACAATATTTTCCCGGACGATTTCGCCGACGCCTCGTCCTACCTACTTGCGGCTCCCAAGCTTCTCGACGATTTGAAAGACATTGTGGACACGCACATGGACAGCAAGAAACCCGATACGCGAGATGTCGCGGCGGTCGTCATGAAGAAACTGGATGGCCTCGAGATTTCCGAAAATGACGTTGAACGTCCGTTGGAAGACAAGAATGTCAAAGTCCCAGCCAACAAGCGTCGCCGCTTCAATCTGGGTGAATTCAATGCATAATGGAACACTGAATTTTATGAGTTGGCATTCGCGCCTTGGCGTCAATTCATAGTACAAAATCAAAGCTCATGAAATTTCTGTTTTCATAACACTACTAATAAAGGATGATTTCAAAACTCGTGCATTTTAGGTCTCTAGCTAAGCTTAGAGAGCATTGATTGAGCAGGCCTCTATCTTGCGCGCACCGGTACCCAAAGTCTATCTGAAAATCATGTAGTGAGTCACGCTATAGTGCTACGTCAGTGGCACTTTGGATACACGCCGACGAAGAAAAAGCCATCGAACATCGAAAGCATCCGATCGTTTTTTGGTGTCTGTGTCAACCTTTCTGACATGGCGTGAAACAGCTGTGAGAAAGACTGGTTGTCGCTTTTGAAAGAAGCGTATTGATTGTCTCGTCTATCTTACATCAATAACAAAAGTCTGTGATCATTATGAGATTTTCGCAATTTGCTTCGAGTGTCTTACTCCTTTGGTCGGCATCGGCGGCACATGCTTTACGCCAAAAACGTCGTCTACTCCGACATCGCAACTCCAAGCGGTGCTATCCCGTCGGGAATGGACCAACTGGTTCGTAGGCGCAGCCGCCGTCGTGACATCGTCTTCGGCAGCGAATGCACAAGTCTTTTTTGATCCAGCTATGTACGGCGATCAAGAATTGCGTGTGAGTGCCGTCGACAGTGTCAAAGAACGCGTCCGTCGGGCGATTCTGGAAAACCCGTCACTGGCTCCATCCTTTTATCATTTGTCCTTGCTGGATGGTTTGTCGTATCAAGCCAAGACGGACAAGTACGGACCCGACGGTACCATTCTCTTTCAAGTACTCGGACAAAAGGCAGCCGCTGGTGATGAGTACATGACAAACTTGCAAAAGCGGCCGTGGTCATTTTAGAAACGGAAAAGTTTTTGCGACAAAAGAATGCCATTTCCTTGCCGGATGCTGTGGCGATTGGAGGTGCCGAGGCGATTGAATCAGTGGGAGGCCCATTCTGGTAGTACAGTTGGGTCGCATGGATACGCCCAAGAATGCTCCTGTCAACAATGCCTTGCCGTTGGATTTGTTCAATGGAAAGACTGTGAGTAAAGATGTCTTTTAGAAACCTTCCGTTCTGCCGGCATGTCGGATCGAGAGACAATTGCTCTGTTGTGCGGTTTGTACACATTGGAACGAGTCGAGAAAGCGCGCAACACGGACGATTGGCGTCAATCGGTCAAGCCCAATTTCGCGAGCGCGGTAAAATGGGACGCATGTCGGATTTCAAGCGTTTGACTGACGAAGATATTGCCGAGGCAGAAGCGCAGGCCGCATTGGAAGCGGATCCGGAATACGAAGACCCGATGATGGTTGGTACATTTCGGATAGTTTTGGTACAAAGGAGTCGCGCTTTGGTGCTCGTTTGGCGGCGGATGATATTAGTGAAAAGAACTTTAACAAGTATATCCAAGAATTGGTCAAGCAAAAGGATGCGGATGCGAATGATTGGATTGTGAGCTTGTTGAAGGATGCGGATCGTTTGCCCACGGCAGGACAACCTTGCAAAAGTACGCATCGACTGTACTCGCATTCAACAAGGATTTGAATCTATCCTACAATAGCATCACCAAACTAGGTGCTGTGTATACGGGAGGAAAGTATGAAAACTTGCTCAAGGGTGAAAGCCTTCTCGCAAGACTTTGAATGATGATAATCTAAATCTCTTTTGAAAAGGATAAAGGGAATGAAAATACTACGAGTATTAACAACTAATATACAAGCTATACAACCTTTATGTCTTATCATGGCTCTTTCCTCAATAGATCGAGGCATAGAATATAGAATGTGATAGGCTCAACCTTTTCTGCATAAAGTTACATCTACTTGCCGATGCTAAAGACATTTTTGACTTGCTGCTGACAGAAACCAAAAGTACGTGGTTTTCATCGCTTGTGATTCGCCGACGTGTCTCATCCCAAAAGGATGCACATTCGTCGTCGCATCTCGAGTCTCGCTACTGCAAAGTCACGGAAAACGCCTTCCCGTGACGTCGAATCCTGGTTCGCTTCCTTGGTATAGACGACTCTCATGGTTAGCTATAGAGTATTCGAAATAAAGCGAAGCAAGGATCACATCAAACGCTTGTCGAAAGATGTCCTGAATAGGGAAACGTCCGCATGAATACTGGCAGAAGGTCTCTTATTCTTCCTAATCAGCTGGGCCCGCGCTAAATATAGTTCATCCTTGGAGCAAAGGATATTTTGTAAATAATGTGACTAAATATTATTATGCCATTGAGTACCTGGTACGCTGCTTTCGTCTTCATGAACAAGCAGCAATTGGAAAATGTCGAGGATTTCTCACATGCGCGCAAAAGATAGTGTTCCTCGGATCGTTCATTCCACGGATCCAAATGCGTCTGCGCTGCGTGCTGCGACAGTTTTGTCCGTGTCCTGGACACATTTCGCATTTCCGGGTTCAAGGTCGGAACTTGGAACGCTGACGAACAAAGAGAACACCTTCTACGTGCAGGTTGACGGTTTATTCTCGTCGGTACTGGAACTACGCAACCTAGTGGTAGAAGTGACAAATTACGGGCGCGATGGGACATGTGCCATGTGCCTATACCCTGTACTTTATCGTGGTTTTGACGTCTACAAAACGTGAAATCGTGAAACTTGAACCCATGAACCGTACGCACTTGGTTTATCTCAGTCACGCGTCCGAACTTGAACGGAGCGAGCGAGTAAAGTCGCCCACTGACTAATTGAAATTGTACTTAAAGGACATACAGTAAAGACGGCCATTGGTCGTTATTTAGCCCCTTGGCATTTTGGGAAGCTTGAACTAAGATCTATTTCCTAAACATCTACAGTACCGCTCCATGCAGTTAATCGTTCTTCGTCCGATAATGCCAGAAAAAATGCAATATATCAATATATTTACATCATCCAAGAAAACGCTAAGCGCTAAGCAGTCATTCGCTTTTCGTTGAAAACTGTATACAGTATACAGTAGTCTTGATTTTGGACTCACAGTCAACAGTGTGATAGGCCAGGAGCCAGGAGCCAATCGACATTACTGGTGGAAGGCTTGACGGATCGATCGGTACACGAATACGCAACCTGTGGAGGGCGACAGTTTCCTGGGGTTTGCAGGACATGTACCTCCAGTAAACCTCCCCCCGGTTTCCTCTTTGATTTGATGCGTGGTCGTTGTTTTGAATGTCTGCAAAAAAATTAAAAGTGTGGTGGAATGAAGTGTGCGTATGTGCACCACCGTGTATTGTATTTGTAGAGGTGTTGTAGTGCATGTGTCGTGCATGTGAAATTCACGCCTTTTGCTTATCTCAGCCTGCGGCAGGCGCGAGCACCGTCCATCGTTTGCGGAGTTTTTCAAAGAGAAATGCAGATATGACATATAAGCCCAAATGACTCATGGAGATAATGTGCTTAGAGCATGCAAGAAAAGAACAAAAGAATATGTATGAGAGCACTTACTCTTTGCGACGTTGCAAAAGAAAGAGTAGCAAGAAACAACCGGCAAGCAATCATGCGTGCGCAGTAAAAGAGGTGTGCCTCGTTGCGAGGCAACCTCGCTCTGCAGTATGAGATGATAGATGAGAGAGGCCAGTGAGGATGACATTACATAAGAGTGTAAAGAGGCTTTTCCAATATTAGAGCATACCCTCAAGGCAGCACAATTACTTTTCCTCCGATCTTCATTTTGATGATTTTAAAATGCACACTGATTTTTCGCTCCAAGGCCGAAAATGAACCGAATCTGTCTGTGTGGCATCCTGACTATCGCGTGTAGTGTTAGATGCATGTGTGTGGAGTGTGTCTGCCTTTTGCCTTTCCCAACGATAAACGCAAAACAGCGTCCGCATTATTAGGTTATTGTCAATGAAAGCAGGGCATTGATATCTTATTAAAATACTTAACGAGATAATAGTATATACAACAACCAACAGCGCATTAGATATAAAACACCTCTTTGCAACGTTAAAAACGAAAAAAAAGCAACCAACAGGCAGCAATGGTCCGTTTTCGGCAGGCGTCCTCTTGCTGCTTCTTCGTGCAGGCGGCAAGAGGAGCAACAAAGCTCCAAACGTAGCGCCCTCGGCGGCTCCCAGCGAGTATTTCGTGTCTCTGACTTGACTGATGTTCTCAACGATTTGACTGCGATTACTGGGCCGCTTTCCGCACAAGATGTGCTCAACACAGGATTCCTTTCGTTGGGGAATCGATCAATGAACTGATCGGAGGAGATGCCTCCAAGATTGCGACGTTACTTGATTTCTCGGACTTTGTGTCATTTACCGGAGGAAGCTTAAAGTTGGACCGTGGCATGCTGGTAGCGAAGATGACGACCTACTTAAAGTTTGGATCCTACTGCAGGTCTCCTGGAGCTGGCTGCGCAGAATCGACGCGTCTTACGAAGAAGGCGAAACGACCATGGAACTAGACTTTTGTGTCTTGTTCAATCTAACAAGAACGTCCACGTTGAGTGGAGATGGATTGTTCGATAACATTCCTGATATCTTTGAGATTGATTTGGATGTTTCGCTAGGGTTTTCTGCTACGCTCCTTTTCAAGGCTCACCTTGATATTGATTTTGCTGGACCGGGTGCAACGGCAGAAATCACCGTTGAACCTATCATCGCCACGCTCTCTGCCGACGGAGATGTGGAAGTAACTGTGGGAGTAGGTGTGCTAGAGCTTATCTCCACGGCAACAGCGCTTGTCGATGCGAATTTCGAGCTGGCAAACTGCAACAACTCTACAGGAGGTTGCTTGGCTGCTCTTGGAACGAGACTTGGTACTTCCGACTTTTATTTGAAGCGTGAAGCGAGTTATTCGATTGGAGGTACCATGACCCTTGGCTCGACCTTCCCGGGTTTGACGCTTGGAGGCAGTGCATCGTTCTCGGTGATAGAAGATAATATCTTTGAGCCGGACCCCAACATCACCTTTACCAACTTTGATTTCGAGGACTTTATCAATTTCAGTCCAGAGAACTCGGTTGCTATGCTTCGCTTGATCGACAGTGCTATCGTTCGTGCCCAGGAAAACGAAGCGTTCAATAAAATATTCCTTTGACTGACACGAGTATTGCTGAAATGTTGTCTACCGGATCATTGGTCACAACAAGTTTACTCAAGTTATTTCAGAAAGTGGAGCCGTACGAGGATCGTCCTAAAAGTCTCTATTTGAAGCAAACCGATCCGATCGAAAGCGACACTACCGACAAGACGATTGGAAAAACTTACGAGATTTATGTTCTCGTCGGAGACAGCAACACCGAGCTGAATGTGAACCCGGATAATCAAAACGCTCTGTATGACCTCGTGGACGACGAAGGCATTGTTTGCAGCATCACGTTTGACGACAATTATACGGACTCGGGAGCATTCAAGGATGAATTGTTGCAGCTTCTTCAGGCGGCAAACTGTCCCGGACTTGCAGTGTGTGATGCTTTGACAGATTGCGATTACGATGCAGAATCCGGAGATTTCTCAAACTGCAACGATGCTGGTGACGATTGTCTGCTCGCTGTTGGAATTGATGACGACGATCTTGTCTTCATTGTATCAAATGCTGACAGCGATGTTCAGCTCATTGGTTTCATGGAACCCGTAAGCACATCACAAGGCGAAGGAACTATCTACGACTTTCCTGTCAACACGCCAGCGTACCCCGCCCTTATTCCTAGGTTCCGCAGCTGGCAAAATTTCACGGACTTTATCGCTCAGGCCATTTCGGACAGCACTGATATAGTGGATGCTAGCGTTACTTTCAGCTACACTGAAAAAGAGACTGGTGTTAAGCCTGCACAGTACGAGCTGATTATCGGTTTCTCCAAGTCCGCTTCTTTTGCTGTCGCTCTCAATGCGTCCGAAGGCATCGGAGATTTGATTGACATAACGGTGAGCGAGGGATCGTCTCTTGTGCTCAACGTTAGTGCTGCTTTTGAGACTACTTTTGGTGTACTTATGGAAGCGAATGACGATGAAAGCTTGACTGTGTTGGCGGAAGTATGTGACGGAAACACAAATACTTCTGACTGTGTCGCTTCTTCGGTCGAAATTTTTCTTTTATTTTTGAGGGCGATGACGAAGTGGGTACCTGGCTCAACACAACTGTTGCCAGTAGTTTAAACAAAAATGTTACCCAGGAACTCAACGATGCGATTACAACGGTGGGAACAGTCACGGAGCAAGGCGACTCCTCCTCGTAATCCGGTTCGATCCCACCATAAGTGAAGTGAAGTTACTGCTGCGCAAGGTAAGTTATTTTCCTGAAGAAAATATCACTCACCGCAAGTTGCTCACTACTATTCTATCTTTCTGTCGTTGTTCAGAACTGTAATAGCACCGATGATACGACAATACGAACGCAAACCAACGTGCTTGAATGCAACGAGGATGAACTAGTCGATCCTATTTCAAATAACTACGGTTTGGAAGACTTCAGTCTTTCCAAGCGCAAGTGGCAGATTGCTATCGGCGATTCATCAATCACAGCCGATATCAGTGTGACTCTCGATGTATCGTTGTCTACAAATATCGGTGGTGTCATTGAAGTGACTGCTGAATTAAGTGGGGAGATTTCTGGGAGCCTATTACTATCCGTCGGGGCCGGCGAGCTTATTCCTTTCAGCGATTGGTTGGTTGGGCTCCTCAATATTTTTGATACCAACAACACGAGTGGAGGCTTCATAGCTGGTTTTCGAAGCGTCTGCAACTTTTGATGCTTCTTTTGATGCTAGTGTCGAACCTAGTTCGCCGTTCAACTTGCTTGGAACAGCTACCGCAAATGGTAGTTTTGCGGAACCGTTTGAGATCGATTTCCTTTCGAAAGAATTTGCTTATCCTAACATTACTTTTGACGTGAATATTAACGGGATTGGCGATGTTCGAAAGCTGACATTCAAGCAAGTTGTTGCGATTCTCGCAGATGTGCTCGAGTTCTTGGTCGGTAGCAACGAAGACGATGGAGTCGATTCTTGTTCCGGCGGCCTTCTCGGACAGGACGCCTTTACTTATCAGCTTCCAGGTACGTTGGTGGAATATTTTGAACTTGCATTTGCGTTCATTGACAGTATCTTACGTGCCGCAATCTGCTACACTTTAGTTATCGGAATCAGCGTCTGCAGCACAGCTTCGTTTCTCAAAGTTCTCGTTGATGCCGTACAGGACCTGGTCGACGAAACGTCCACCTCGGGCGATAAAACGACGACGACCTTTTCTGCATTGGAAGTAAAGTTGGAAACCCTTTGCAAGACGGTGTTGGCGGGTCGCCGAACGTCAGCATAGCGACAACTTCTGACTCGATTCGATCGGAACTGACTGTTGAGTTGACCCTCGCTTGGTCTTTTACAAACAGAAACGTTCGTCCTAGACATGTCCGAATATTTCTCGGAGGAAGACATTGCAAGCAACCCAGGACTTGACTTCTTTGCAAATGCGTTGCTGCCGGGAACTGGAGAAGGCCAGTTTGGGATCGAAGGACACTGATGTTCACGATGGGAGTCGGCCTGGAATATGTGTCCTCCACGAAGAAAGTGAATCCATTCGTAAAAGGGACAACAGGCTTTAAACTCCAGTTGGAGGCTGGGGGGCTCTCGCTTATGAGTGTTCCGTGGGCGCGTTCCAAGGAAGTATTGACGCCAAATTCAACTTTGGTGACGGATCTGGCGGCCCAATGGAACTTTCAGTTGGTCTCGATGAAAGTCTGAACTACTATCTCGCCAACCCTGGTAATATTTCTTCTGGTAGATCCGGCTTCAAAACGGTGTCCGGAATCAGTGGCCTTGTTTCGGAAGTAGAAGCAGTGTTTTCTGGACAAGCCACAGCTAATCTGACGGCCGGGCTGAGTTTGCTCAGGTTGTCTGTCGAAATTGACGCCGCAATCAGCGACTTGCAAGCATTCTTCCTTGGGAATACCTCCGTTCTCAGTGTTGACTTCAGGCCTGACTTCCCATCCTTCAAAGTTCCCACTCTACTAGATATTCTTTTGGCAGAGCCTCAAGGCATTATCGACGCTCTGGACGATGTCTTTGAAACGGCAGAGGAGGCGTCCGTCGGCAAGAACGGCATTATCACGCGATTTCCGTCCCTTTCATTCGGAATGGGTTGGGCGATGCGCTCGGAGCCGGTACTTCGAACAACATTTTGGCAAAGGGCCGTAACAAAGTCATTCCTTTCTTGCAAGTCGGCTTAAACTCTTTTGAAGGAGAGACTGACACCGTGGGGACGTTTTAGCGCGGCTGATGGATAAAGCTATGGACGCAGTAGAGCCAAGCCTCCGCAGACAAGATGAATCCACCGATTTTTTTTGTTACATTTACAACAATGACACGTTGCGCCAGGAAAGTGTTCTTTGCTTGACGACGACAGCGACCCTACTTCGGTCATGTGGACGCTTCCGTTCGGGCAGACCTTTACCATCGATCTGCCCCTGGACTTCGATCTGGATGCTGGTGATTTTCCGCTTGAAATCACATTTGACGGCGGCGATTCGTTTTGAAGATAGGATGGGGCTTTGACCTTGCATTTGGATACATGGAAGGACCAGGCTTCTTTCTTTTACATTCCCCGACGACGGCCCGGAAATAACGATCGAAGCAGGTCTGTCAATTCTTGGCTTTTCACTTGACGCGACATTGCTGTTTCTGAAAGGATCACTCAGCGACGGCGACCTGCAGGTCGCTGTTGGGTTGTCGGTTGACATGGACAAGGGCAATGCGCTGCGTTTGAGGTCGGGCGAGAACGCCACGGATCCACAATATGGGCGCCTCACGAGAGACTCGTTTCGTAAAATAACAAAGATTAGCGACCTGTTCGTTCCTGGTGCGACGGCAGCGGCAACCGTTGCGATTTCCAGCGTCACGTTCGAAGTCAGCGTCGACCTCTTAGGCGGGGTTCGTAGCGCAGATGTTGTGGCCTACATCCCAAAACTCGAAGCCGAGATTTATGCGCAATCCCGAAAAGTGCTTGTATCAAAAAATCGACCCGAAGGAGACTGCAAAAGTTTGACGCTGCTCGAAGACATCTAGGTGTACACCCTGCTCTCGCCATTCATGAAACGGCTCCACTTCTACGTTCATTGTCATTTTCTAACGAGTTTCCTCTCCTGGCAGACGATTTCACCTTTGAAGAATGCCCGATCAAAGTGAACACCACGTTCTGTGCTCGCGTCAGTCAGCTGACTCTAGACATGACGAAAATCAAAGAATTGGTGGAACCGGTTCTTGTTGAAATCACCAACGGGGACAAAACGGGTTTCCTGGACAAGATGGTCAGTCCACTGCTTTTCTTGGACGAAAGACTGCCTGGAATTTCCGACACATTATGAAGAAAAAGATTACAGTTCTCGATATAGCGGAGGTACGTTTGATTTCTGATGTCGAATCGATTGTTCATTTATCACTTTAGGCCATGCGCTCAAAGTTTCTCTTGTACAACAAAGGCCATGATTGGTCCAAAGTCAGGTGCACCGGTTCGAAGAATTATCAAAACATACAAGCAACTCAACACATTAGCCAGCGGCTTCCTTGAAACCGGAGGTTTACTTCTTGCCGATAAGTGCGAAGTGATTGGCAACTTCACATGCACTGGCGGCGTTTTCAACTTGAGGCGAAGGATGACGGCTCGGATTTCGGAAGATATGCATCAGCTGTTTGATTTTGAGGATACATCGCTATTGCCCGTCACTCCTTCTCATCTTGTTGACCTCGAACGAGAACTTCAGACTTCAGTTCCCACGTTCACCCCGCCTGAATGCTCCGGAACTTGTACCACTCTGACAGGCGTGAGCAAAGTAACT
The DNA here is from genome assembly GCA_026008555.1 of Fistulifera pelliculosa. Lineage (NCBI taxonomy): Eukaryota > Bacillariophyta > Bacillariophyceae > Naviculales > Stauroneidaceae > Fistulifera > Fistulifera pelliculosa. The sequence goes on along the minus strand of BROJ01000197.1, from coordinate 7,006 downwards.
TGTCAGAAGAACTACCTCGTGTGCAAAGGAAACAGCGTGAATGGGCTAACATTTCCTTTTATGAGTGATTTGACGAGTGTGGTTGGGTTGCTCTCGGGCGGTGATATTGTAAGTTGCAAAAGCTGTGCGCAAGTGCTGTGATTGGCGTGCCAAGACTCCTGCGACTCACTCCACTCTTTTGCAGCAAATTGTGGACTTTACACCCGAGCCTTTAACGTTTGCTTTTACTTTCGAGTTGTTCTTCGTTCTCTACACGCCGCCGACGGTAACTGAACTGACCATTACGTTCGAGTTCTCTGCGGTGCTGAGGGTTGGTTTTGTTTTGGATAGTAAGGGCATCCGAGAAGCCGTTGAGCAGGCAGCGCCTGAGAAAGCTTTGAACAGTTTTGCTCTGAAGGATACGTTTAATGGCGTCGATGAAGCCATGATCACGCTGACGGCCTCTGTAACTGTTTCTGTAGATGTGAGCGCTGTTATTGTGAAGGTACGCTATGGTTTTGTTCGTTCGCCTGCCCACTCGGTCATCGAGTCGCTCATTCTGTTCGTGTTCGGTCTGTTCAGATTGGTGTTAGTGGAAAGATTACATTCATTGTCACGGTCGACCTTTACGATCCTTTCCCAGCAAAGAGCGGTGGTTTGGTCCGTCCATTCGAGCTGCTCACATCGGGCTCGAATCCGCTGGAGTGGTTCGAGTTCGGAATCCAGATCTTCATCACCATTTCTCTCTATATCAAGATAGGCCTTTTCCTCGGATTTATCGAGATCACGTTGTTCAAGTATGAGGTTAGCTTCAAATTCGATTTGCTACCTCCCCTCAAGTTTATACCTGCGATCGCGGGAATGTCCATTCAAGCAGCAGCGGACGGTTCTCTCCGACTCTCTGTATCCGACTCCGAGCTTAAATGTACAGGTCTCGAAGGAACGACTGGAAACGAACGAATTGAGTGCATCGAAGGTTTGGGCGTCCAAGACTTTACAGGTGTCAAAAGAATTTCGGATTCTGGCACGAGCTCGAGCATCGCTTCGTCGTCCTCTGACGTTACTTATCAAAACATTGCTTCTCAGGTCAATATGCAGAATACCAATTTTAATTTGGTGACCTTCGATTACGAAACAGGGACCGACATTGTATCCAATGACGAGATTTTTATCTTTGAACGCGAGGTCTTGATTGGGAGCTTTCAAATGCTGTTTGGTTCTATTACCACGGCTATTATCAAGTTACCCACTCCCGAGCAAGCCTTTCTCGAGACCACTATCAATGATTGCGACACGAGTTGGGAGCTGATTGGACACACGAATATCGAAATCAACGCTGCCGCATTCCAAGATGGCTGTACCATCATAGCTAAAGGAGGAAATTCGACTGATGCGGCTGACTATCAATTTTGGCTACGAAGACGATGTTCCGTGTGTAAACGGAAACATCGTGAAGTTGAAAATGGTATCGAATCAGTTGGTTGCAGACATCACTCGCGGTTCTGTAAACAAGGTCTTCACATTTGGTTCGCCATTCATATACGTTGAAGTCAAAATGTCAAATTGCGAGGACACGGTGATTATCGAAAGCACAACAACCAATAAGAAGGGCTACATTTCGATCGAAACGGGAGGTGACAATGACGAAATCATTATCGGCACAGACTCTGCGGGACTTGCAAATGTTTTCGTTCGCGTGATTGTGGATGGAAACGATGGTGAGGACACCCTAACAATCAATGACAAAGGCGAGACTTCGGGAAGAACGAGCGGTCAGCTTTCAAGTGCGTCAGTGTTGGGACTAGTGTTTGCCGCAGATGGAAACTTTTCCGATGTCGATTTCAAGTTCATAGAGACTGTTAATGTGTACCTGAGCAGAGGTTCGAATGAATTTTTGTGGACTCCACTCCTCCAGGCTCTGAAGCTTTCATTTACTTCCAGGACAACAGCGATATTTTGACAGTGAATGATACTCAGGGGACTTGCTCGTGAGGGCGCAGCCGGTAGCGATTCATTCTTCGTTTATGGCGCCGGAGACAACTCGACGGTCACGCTGAAGGGCGAGAATGGCGACGATTCTCTGCTCGTTGATGGAACTAACGGCAATGAAGATGTGACGGTCAATACCTTGGACACATCCACTGTACGCTGGAGTGGGGTCTGAATGATGACGAAATTACGGTCGTATTAACTTCGACCGGGTCCAGCAACATTGATCTCTTTGACGATAGCGGTTTAGGGATCAACAAGCTGACAATCGAATGCTCCAACTTTGCTTGTTATCTGCTGAGTCGACGCAACTTTATTGCCAACGTTCACAACGGATCTGATGCGAACTCTGATGTAGAGCGCATTAGAGTGGACCTCGCTACCGTTTCGCTTAATACGGTTCAAGTCAACCTTAACAATGGAAAGAACGAAATGTATTTCGATGGTACGTCACAAAAGCTTGCCTGTGCGGTTTCCGACAGAATAGGTGTGTCTAACGATCTGTGTCAACACTTTAGACACAATGGGGCCCATGAACGTGTTTGGAGGCAACGATGCCGATTGTAAGTAGCTCCTGTCCGACTCGAACCTTTTGCCTCGCTTTCAAACTCTTCTAACCTCGCCGAAATTCAGCCTTTATATCGGTCAGATGTACAACTCCGAGCGAGACGCGGCAGCCAACGTGAATATCAATGATCCCATCTATACTACCCTAACGACAAAGGGCTACTTGTCGGACGGCAATTCGTTCTCGCTAACGGTCAATGGCGGGTTCGGAAATGACTTTTCGACGTTCTGCGAAACAGATTCTTGCTGGACTTGAATGGCGACTCGGACGGTACGTACATTGCTACTCCTTTTCTCTGATCTCGTCCAAAGTACACGGCATTCTCACATAGAGTAACGTCTCTCCAATCAGATGATCTCTTTGTCGTTCGGTCATTCTTGGCTTTGGACTTGGATTCTGCGGGCAATCCTGATACTAATACGTCCTTGGGAACCTTACACTACTAGGGGCAGAAGGGCAGATACCTTTGACTTCTCTGGGATGTCCAACAACTCAACCGGATCCCCAGAGTTGCCGGATTATGTCGTGAACTCGCTCGTCGACATCGATGGAGGTACGTAGCATTCTGTGGGCGCTCTCGGAAAGCTGACGTTCGAGCTTTCGCAGCACTAACGCTTTGACTCCTCTACTGCCACAGGAACTGGCAATGACCGACTGATAGTGGTTGGAACTGAAAGCAAGACGACAGATATGTGGTTACAGCTGGTTCGGTTTGGTGGCGGTTTAACCATTTCCTTTACGAATATTGAATCGCTCGCCCTTACGGGAGGGGCAGGAGATGACACGCTCACAGTCCTTTCCACTAGCCCTAATCTTGCGGTGTAAGTTTTGCGACGAATGGTCTCATTCTGGCGCAACCGCCTTGCTGCTTGACCCTCGTCCTCACGTTTCTCTTTTCCTTTCTTCTTCAGGTACTTATACGGCGCCGAGGGCTCTGACACGTTTGTGATTACACCGCGAAAAGTCGACCTGTTGTTTCGAAAAATCTCCGAGGGCACAGGGGCATCTTGGAGCACTCAGTTTCAGTGCCGATCCCGGCTACAACGGTTTATCCGTGGAGGGTCTTGCTGTTGATGTTTTGGACAATGATGGCGAAAATGCTTTTTCAACGTGATTGAGGACGAAGCTGTACACGTCATGGATGAAGATGCTTTGGGCAATTTTCCTTTTGGGTGTATCCCACTGTCGTTCCAGATCCCTGGGTAACCGTACAAGTGGCAGCACAAACGGATATAAACGGAAACCCGTGGCTGCTCATGAATGGAGATCCATTGACAGCCATTGAGCTTGTCTTCAATGAGACGGCAGCGCCGCAGATGGTTACGGCGTCTTTCAATCCGGCCGCAGTTCGTCTTTCCATTACTGACTACAATCTTCTTATCAAGCTTGACCTAGTCCCTTTAGAATCGCCCGATGAGAGGTTTGAATTAACGGCACAAACTATCCGCCCTGTCAATGTCAAGCTCCTACCAGAGCAGGATAGTGCGCGTGCAAAGTCTGTCACTGTAGTCGAACCGGAATGGCTTTAACCTATGTCGGAGAAGGCACAAAGGGATGGAACAGCTCGTACGATGTTTACTTGCGGCCGTGCACCACTGCTATGATCGACAACACTATAGTAGAGATCATCCCAACAGAAGACGGAAGAGTGAATGTCAACCCTTCCGTCATCGAGTCTTCCAGTTGGGGTCCCGCAGGAGACGGTTGTAAAGTATCCGTCACAGTCACTCCTGTGACAGATTCAGATGAAGAAGGGATTCACTTTGTGACGCTGGCGCACAATGTAATTGATACCGACCAGGAAGCCATCCGTCTGTCGGATAACAGCACCTTGTATGCGAACGATGTGCTCGTTCGGATTTACGACGACTTGGTTCCGAATGTGATTATCAGAGAAAGCCTAGAGTCACCAGCACTGCAGAAGTGGATCAGGCTGTGATGGATGTCCTGCCGGACCCGTCCTTTATACCGATACTTATTCGATTCGGCTTGCCAGCGAACCTTTAGAAGACGTTGTTATCACCATCGAATCCATTGCAAAAGCAAGCGATTATGACCCGTCAAAGAATACCCAAGCGAGAGTGCAAGCTTTGGTGGGCGACGCTGGATCTGAGGCCAACACGCTCGAGCTCACCTTCACGAAAACAGATTGGTTCCAAGAGAAGACGGTTCGCGTCATTGCAGCAAATGATAATGTCGCAGAAGGTGTGGACTTGCTTCACTTCCCGGATCAGCCATCCTTCTTGGCCTATATTCAGGGACCTATAATCATTGAAGGCGATGCTTCCGCAGATGTTCCAGGTATTCGCAAGCCCGTACTGTTCCCAGGCGAGAATGACACGAACATCTTTGCGCTCTTAGAAGCCGCTCCATCAGAGCTCGTTTACAGTGAGCTTCAAGTGGACACGCTTAAGATCTATAACATTGACGTGCAAGGATCCAGTCCGTCGAGCGGTATTTTGAGCACTAACCAGTTTGCTGGATATAACATGGCAAAGAATCTAGTCATCAGCGGGGAGATACAGAACGAGGGCATCACATACAGTGGCATGGAGGTCATTGAGTTCTACCTCGGTTCTGGTGTCGATCGTTTGACCGTGGAAAGTTCGTCGGTGGCTGTCCACTACGTTGACCTGAGCGATGGCGACGACTCTGTGGAAGTGAAAAATATATCAGGCCATTTCATTTTGCACGGAAGCGGCGGTTTGGACACGGTCACAATTGCCTCGGACACATCAACAGTGGACGCTATCTCGGGACTTTGGCTTTTGACGGAGGAAATGAGGACTCGAGCTTGGATCAGCTCATTGTTGACAATTCAGGCGACACTGTTAGCGATGACGTTCTAAATATCACGCGGAATACGGTCGAGATTGCAAGCATGTCCAACACAGACGACGAGGAGTCTCGAATCCCAAGAGATGTGTTCCTCTTCAATCTTCGTGGTTCTACGGGAGGCACTTTCAGTCTCGAAGTCTTCGATCCCATCAAAGACATGACAGCAAGCACGACTATTGGATACTCGGCCACCAGCGATTTCATTGAATACAAACTCCAAAATCTACTCTTTCCAGCTGCTGATGGTGATGTTTGTGGAAAGAATGAAACGTCGCGATGCGCGGAATCAGTGAAAGTTTACGCGGTCGGCGACCAGGCGTTTGCCGTTTTCTTTGTCGGAGAGCGACTCAACGAGGGAGTAACCTTATCCTTATCGACGAAGAATCTCATTGATTTCATTCCCGAGATGTTCCTCAACGTGACCAATGACATCTTGCCACGTAGTACTGACGTGGCATACGCGGACGTGGAGGTGCTCGACGTTACGATGGGCAGACCAGCGAGCTCAAACTCCAAAGTTGTTGTGAATGCACGAGGCACAAGTGCAACAACAACGATAACAACACAAGAAGGCAATGATGATGTATTTATCTCTTCTGATGCGAACCAAAATACGTCAACATCCAGCACTGTCGACTTTTTGCACGGATGGCTCGATTACGTCGAAGGAGACTTGACAATCAATACGGGCAACGGGCGCCAGCGCCTCATGATTTCGGACGAAAGCAGTGGTGTTGCAAAAGGACCGGCAATCCTTTCAAAAAACTCATTCACTGCGATTCATGAAGATGTCGGCGACATCTTCTTCACTGCGACAGGCGGAAACTGGATCAGCGGCGTCAATTTGTGGCTCAGTCCGAACAATGACGAGGTTAGCGTAGTGTCGATCCCCACAGATCCAAGTTCGCCTTCTCTTCAGACCACCACTTCGGTTCATTGTGGAGATGGAAACGATCTCCTAACGATATCGATCCATGAAGCCAACACAGTTTTTGTTGCCAATGGACAGGGGGTAACGATGTGCTGGACGCTTCGGCGAGTTCTATTCCAGTGATATTGTTTGGTGATGCTGACAAAGACGAGTTGACGGGAGGCAGTGCTTCTGACCTTATTTTGGGGATTTCGGTCGAGTTTTGTGGCGATCGGCGTCGAATAACGTAGCTGCACAAGCTGGAGGAGGCGGTTATGGCGATTTTACAGATGGTGTCCTCCGCTTTGTGACGGATGCCTTGTCTGTTTCTTTCGACAAGGGTGATAGCGACAATATCACACTGGGCAACGGAAATGATTGTGCGATAGGTGGATATTTGGATGATACAATTACGGGCTTGGGAAGCGTTGGAAACAAAATTATCGTAAGTACTCGAACCGCTGTTCGACAACTCACCCTTCTCGCACTGACCGTTGTACTCTTCAGTTTGGTGATTCCGCAAAGCTTCTTTTCGACATTAACACCGGCAACCCGACGACGCTTTTGACATTGGGCTGTGACCATGGAGGAGAAGATACGCTAACGGCCGGTGACGGCGTTGTGAATTACATCGTGGGTGGAAGCTTGGACGATACTATCCAAGGAAGTAATGCTTTTGATTTTGCGTTTGGAGATCATGCTAGCATTGTCTCTTTACGCGG